>BMAV01015174.1:12650-24111 GCA_019973955.1 Trichonephila inaurata madagascariensis
GTATATACATATTTATATATTAATTATAACTATTTAATAAAAAGTAGAAAATAATATTTTTCTTTGTTGATCAAAGTAGTGATTGACTTAAAAACATTTTTTTTATATTGCTTGTTTTTACCAAAATGCTCCAAAAAATAAATATTTTTTTAAAGCTTTATCGTTTTTTAATACCCATACTGTTCCAGCCTTCATCAAAAAAAAATTGGGGGGGGGAAGAAAAGCATTAGTATTATATAGACTAATGCTCACACAGTACTATAGACAAATTGCGTCTCACCTTTTCAAAATACTAGCACTAAATAATACACAATAAGAATTAAAAATAAGCTCAAATCAAAAAAGAAAGAAGAAAATATTAATGCCCGTACAGCGTATGGGCAAAGTAGTTGCTGCCAACTTTCGGTAGCCATTATACGGGCAAACCACTTAAAATATATGAATGTTGACAATTAAGATACATTACCTAATCGTGAATTTGGCGAAAGTTGGCGTGAGCTGGACCTCCTGCAGCAAATGAGTTTGCCAAGAAAAGGTAAAGTGGAGATGAATACGGATATTTATTATCCTTGATCCAAATAACACTGTATTAGACACATTGCAATTTTCTTCATTTTTCCAGCAAAACAGTTTTTTTAAGTTAAATGTATTTAATAGTTAAGTTTAATTGTTCCTTGCTTCTAAATAATGCCTTTTCTCTTTCAGCACAGTTTCAAAGAAAACTATTTTTAACCCTAATATTAATTGTGTTAAAAACATTACCTTATATAATCGGCAGATAATTGTTTCTCTTCCTTTAATCGAATAATTTTTGTTAACCGAAACATATTCAATAAAACTAGGAAATTTCGCGCCATTATCCATCTTCTATTTTACTTTTTCTCACATTGACACGTCATTTATTTGTTTGAATATCATACTTTAAAAAACAAGCAACTTATTAGCGATATATCTCAGTTATGAATCACAAATCAAGACAGTACTTTAAAAGAAAAATAATTATTAATTGTAGGTATAAGGAGTTTTAAAAGAAAAAAAGCAGCATTTCGCAAAAAAATTCTAAATTAAAACAGAAGTTGTACAGGTTTAGAAAAAATTTGCAATACTCAAACTCATTTCATGCGGGACTAAAAACAATGATGTCGCTCTTTCGTTATTACACAATTCTATTAACAATAGTAATTAAAATCTTCAGAATAAATAATATCGAAGAAAATGATCGATGACTACATAATTGAAGATATTTTTATAATTTCACTGAAAAGAGATGAAATAGATGGCAATATAAGTGTTTTAAACCTACATTTTATTTTTAAAAATAAATTTAAAAAATGAAACTTTTTGTTTTCTCTGATGTTACTAATCCACATTTCACTTTTGTTTGCAACCTTACGAAAAAATCAAACCAGATCAACAAATCTTCGACAAACAAGTAATATGAAGAGAAAAATGTAAGCCAATTCCTACTTAGATCAACAAAAGAAAATTTTATTTTAGCTACTTTTTATTAAATAGTTACAACTAATATAAATATTTATGTACATAGGACAGAATCACAACATTAAGTGGTCATTAATTTTTATTCATTATCATTAAAGTATCGTATTCTCCTCCAAAACAATAGTGTATAGAAAATTTCAGCTCAAATGAGCGCTTTAAAATGTGAGAAAAAAACCTTTTCACACACAAGTTTTGACCCAAGTCGCCAAAAATGATGCCAACGTGGCTGTATTTGTAATTCTTTGAATAGTTATAATCAATTAATTTCTATTAATTATGATTAAATTACTGCATTGTGATCCAAAATAATCATGTATATAAAATTTCAGCTCACTTGAGCTCTTTAAGATGTATTTTATTAACGATTGAAAATTCCACGAAGGTAAATAAATAAATAAATATATAGAGAATGTGAGCTAATAGAGTAAGAATTGAAAAACAAGAGAGAAAAAATAAAAGCGTAAGAGACTTTTAACCGTGCCGATGATAGAAAATACTTAAGAGAAGATTTTCAGCACAGAGAGAAACATTGAACAAGTCGAGCTTAATTATTCAAGATACTCTAGAAAAATTAAACTCTTTTTTCAATTTCATGCATTCAAAGTCGCAATTGTGTTTCTTTTTCATTCAACACAATTGGCGAAACCATTCACGGATGTAGCTAAATCAATCAATGCTCTCCGATATTATTCGTCGTAATTACAAAGAGACAGAATTCAAACTTACTCAGTTTGGTAACCTTTGTAGAGACAACCACAGATTCTTATGACGTCAGATCTGGCAGGCACGCTTTTCGAATAAGAGGGGAAACATCTATGAAACAAAAAGATAAATATATTAATTAAAAAAAAAAATCTCATCAAGGAAAAAAAAAACATCTTACATTTGATGAATTACTACGCAATATAACACTATAATGGATTAAAGAATTTGTTACAACTTTTGGTTCATGATAACAATTAATTACGATATTACCCCAGACGGTATTTTCAATTGTATAGCACGTTTTATCAATTGAAATATATGACAATTGTGGCATAATGTTGATTTGGATATATGGTGCTAATTCTATTTTTGACTCAAAAAACAAAGGCAGCAACATTTTTTAAATATTGTAACTAAACTACGCGAGGGGGGGGGGGGAAACTGTAACAAAATCATAGATTTCGTTTGTTTGGTCATTGTTTTAACAAATATCTTGCTAGAAATAACATGAAGGCTATATTGGTGATGAATCGTGTAATATTCACGCATGGTTTAATGAAAGGAGTATGATACCTAAATTGATATCCCACTTTCCTAACTTCCACATCATGTGAAGAACGGAATTTAAGATTTAATTCAATCTCACGTGTGTGAAATTTGTGCATGCTATTCACAAATTACTGCACCCCCCTTTTCAGAATAAATATCCTCTTACTACAGTGATGTGCAAATACTAAGAACGAGACGATTTTTCTAAGGTATCATCTAATTCGATTCAAATTCCGAGAGAAATACACCCCAGTAAATAAAATAAGAATAATTTAATGTTCCTCGGGCGACCCGATGCCATTTGATCCACAGACCGATCCGAGGCCCCTGGGTTGGGGATCACTGCTCTAAAATACCAATGGTAATAAATTCTTGCTCATTCGATTTCATTGATGATTTTTTCGGTTCTTGTTCTTCCCGAACTATAGGAAATAACGTCTTCGATAAGCAGGGCACACATACACGATAAGATAAGCACACATACCGTGTGGGTCATCGTGCACATAGAATAAAATTATGTAATTTCCAGACCACATTAAAATCTAGTATTGATCTCCCAATGTTTATTGCATGCGTCTTGCAATTTCGGTGCTAGTTTGATATCACGGGGCATGACGCCAAGCAGTGCTTGTTGTCGCTGGAATGGAATCCAAGATGGCGGCTTAGCGGTATCAAATCGTCTCAGGAAGATAATTAAAAAAAAAATTTTTAATATATATTTCAAAAGAAGAGTATAGGAAGAGATTGAGAATAATCAAGGTCAATCAGTAAATAATGAATAACAATATAATAATAAAAAGTTAATGTACTAATAATATTATATAGTACATAATAATAATCTTATAATATAAGTTAATAGTAATTATATATAATATTAATATAGTATGATTTAATAATAATTATTATATATAATAATAATCATATTATATAATTTAATATAATAATTATAAAAAAGAATAAAATCATCGTATTGCAATATAAAAATTATTCGTAAGAATACTCATGTAACGAAATAATTATCAATAATAATAATAATTATAAATGAATAGCAAAATAAAAATTATACATAGAGAACATAATAATAATTATAAATAAATATAATAAAAATGACAATTATTAAAATAACGAATATTATATGATTATTAAATATAATAATAATTGTATTTTTATATTATATTATTAATAAAATAATTACGTAATATATATTAACATTAATAATGAATATCAATTAAAAAGTACTGGAAACTTGTAATATTCCAAAAATTGCAAAATATCAAGGTAATCATATAGCAATGTTATCGCTCATTTTGGCGAACATAAACAACAACTTGGCGCGTGCCCCGTGATATTAAACTAGTTCCGCGATTTCTCTTCCACTTTCTGCCACCTCTCCTGTAGGTCAATATATTGGTCGTCCACCACCATGGTTGCTTGCAGATGCACATTACTAAATGCATGGACAGTTGTTCCTGTAATTTGATACGCTCTTGAAACTCGTGAAATGATGTATGGAGGATCTCAAAACTCACTACCATTTTCCTCCATCCTCCTAAAGGTTCCAAGTTCAACTTGATGTGCGAATTACTCTAGATGTGTGTGTGTGGATATGATGCTACATTAACGCATTCTAACAGCAGCCCTTTAGGTAAAAAAGGTCCCCCTCACATATGAATCAATCCTGCATTTCTAATAGATATTGTAAGGATTCCGGCCACACAGTTATGAATCGACTTCTTTGTGGAAATAATCATCATATGTGCATTTGGCAGTTGCAACTTTAAAGTTATTGCGTGGTCCTGCCTTGGATAGCGCCGGCAACATTTGGCATCACCAGGGACCCTTTTCCCCGACTAGCAGGATGTAACTGGAAGCTAAAGAGAGACGCCGGCCGCTGATCCCCGAAGCAGAGAGAGGGAGAGATGATCTGAAACCTTCGAAGAGAACTCCTCTCTCACAAACCACATCATTTGAACTCTAATAATCTTTCAATAAGTTTAATAACTTCTATGCATAATCTGTAAATAATATCTGTGACGCAAATAAACTAAATGTTTAAATTAATCAATATCACGCTCTCTACCGTTGTTTATCTCAAACGTCACAATATCCATTCCACCGTCAAACAGTACAATGATTTTTTTCCTTCTCTATGCAGAAAACCAAAAGAAGAGTATTTTCAAAATGTTTTGAGAATCATGCTAGATTTAAATATTGGGGGCACGAAAACTATATATTAAAAATTTTCTTTCATTTCGCCTTTAAAAATATTTTTTAATACTTAATTGGAGATTAAGTAAAACAACAGATCAGCTTATAGCTTGAAAATTAATTGATCTTATATAAACATTATTGCAAAGTTTTAAAAAAAATATTTACTTTTACAAACAAAACTCTGTATAACACCAGCATAAAATCCTAGAAACGTTTAGCACCAAAGGTTTTTATTACTTATCGATTTGTATTTTACAGAAACGTGTTTCCCAATAAAAAATATTCCTTTTGCAAGGAATCACATAATAACAAATCGTAAATTTCTGTTTTGTGTGTGGAGCGATAAGTGTGCAATGATAACAACCTCGAACCCAGTGTCAAGTGAAAGGTCGCAGACAGGACAAAATAAAAAGAGAAGAAAAGGCAGACACAAAATTTCTGTAAGCCGGATCAGGTTCTAGAGCCGAAACCCAAGGACGTCAACCCTCGTCGCTTTGCATAATTAAAATCCCCATTAAAATCCAGTTTGAGAAGCAGCATCTTCGTTGCTATCATCTATCATGACGTATAATTTAAATTTAGTTTTGCGCGAATGCACTACAAACAAAAAGCAACTTCTCAAGTCGCGCAGTAGACGACTCCTGTTACATTACAAAATTATGCAAATGAAGAAACTGGAGCAAAGGCACCGCCGCGAAGAGTTTAGAAACACAGCGCGAGCCTTCATATTTAATTAACAGTCTCTGTTGCGCGTTTATTTCATCAAGTTTCATTACCTTCAAGTAATCGAGTTTCCGGTATTTTTGTTCGGTGAAGAATGAATGAATTTAGGAAATTTCACTCGATGTGCAAGTTTTAACAGTGGGTGAGATTATCTGAAAAATTGACATTGATTGTATTAAATTATACGATAAAAGATCGAGTTGGCAATCAAATCAGTGTTTCTTAAAAGGATTTGACTAGGTTCAGAGACCAATTTTTCAAAAATTGATTTTAAAAATTTTGTTTTAAAGAAAATAAATAGGTTAAAAAAGTCTTAATTGTTCAGTAAGTAACATACATCATCCCTTGTTTTTGAAAAAAATATATTGAAGTATTGACTTCATTAGGTGTGTTGTGACGGATTTATACGCATCCTCACACTAATCCTCTTGGGGAATCTTTGGGCTAGACATCTGCTTTTACTAAAACACTTGTAGTTTTTATTCTAGTGAATGGAAAATAAAAACTTGGTATTTTTATTAAACTAATAAGGTGGACTATTAAATGAAATCATAGACAAAATTTGCTAATTTTTGAAAAAAATCATGATTTTAGGGTAGTTGGATACCTTAAACATTTCATACCATCGCTTTAATAAATTTGAATCAGGAATTGTGCATCCATAACAATATCGAAATTTATGTCGAACATTATATAATGGGCGAATTTGTCTCGTGAAACCCAAACCTTTTCTTGAATCTACACTATTTTGGCCGAAAATTATGCCTTCCTTACAAATGTGTTCACCTAAGTCATTCTTGAAGGAGCATTCCAGTCAACTATTGTAAAAAAAGTATTAAATCTGACCTATACAGTGATACAAAAGCTACTTTGTTATTTTAAACGATTATTTCGTAATGAATTTTTATAATTAGAGCAATACTTTTGGTTCACACACACTATATATTACTAATAATAAAATTCTGAAGTAGCAAATGAGTGTATTTAACACTTCATTTACTACTCTTTTTTTTTCACTTTTTTACATGGTTTTGTAATATCAAGGTCTAAAAAAAATCGCCATTTTTTTACATGTCTGTGTGTGATTTAATTTATCATGATTTAATATCACTAAGTTATTGACCAATTTGCCATGACCTTTTTCTTAAGGGTGTGGTATATCTCAAGAGAATCTTATTAAAAAAAAGTTGTTTATTTTTCTAAATACTGTTGCACAACGGATCTTCCGATAAAAAAGATCCATATCGCAAAATCTTTCGAAAATAATTAATATTCTCAGAATTTCATAATTGGAAGAAACTCTTCATTAGATTAAAGTACAGTCGATGGGATGGATCTTTCCACAATTTGGTTTATCTATAATAAATGTGCTTCTTATCAACAAATAGCGACGGATAATTAATTTTATTTCTAAATTTCTTAATGTATAGTACTTGTCTTTTCTTGAGGCGTTTCTGTTTTTATTTTAGGTTTTAATTAACACATGTAGGGAATATATATATATATTATGAGCGTGTAAATATTATATGCATAAAAATATCATAACTTTAAATTTACAAGCATTAAATATTGTGATGTATCCAGACTCTTTCCCCTAATTGCTAAGAGGGGACGCCGATAAACGTGGGAAAATTCCCTTCGTTTCCCTAATTGCTGGGGAAACGTTTCGCAAATGGGTGGTCAAAAATTCTGATCATTCTTTCTCATGCCAGCCCTAAAGTTAAAAGAGACATCGGTACAATGTGCTTTTCGGGTTCTCTCGAATCTGAGGCAAGTGCGTGTCTGCAGTACCGAACTCACATTATGCGCTCAGACAGACTCCCGCTATAGGCATCAACGGACAAGAGATCAAAGGGATAGGCGGTGAGTGACCGTGTGAAACGAGATGTTTAAAAGGAGAGAGCAAGGGAGTACCAGGAACAGATTTTGACTACAGAGAATCCAATAAGAGGCCTCTCGTAGCGATAGACTATCTGCGAATTTAAGGGACTTCTAACCGAGGAGGTTTCGAATCAGCAACCGCACAGCGGAGATAGAGCGAGCGAGCTCACCTGAACTCGGTGTAGAATTACCGAGATCGAACGAAGAACTGTGAACCCATAGGCATATCAGATGTATAGGACTTTTCTCTAAAGGATCCCTTTATTTTATTATTTTATGTGAGAGATATAAAACAATGCAGCGAAAGAGAAATTTTATCTGCGGACTCATTTTTCAATTAAATTGTAATGAAACAATTTTTGGTGAATTTTTATACTGTGTAATAAATATTGTAGTTATTCCAGAGCTGTTTGAAGTCATTACAATATACAATGGTGTTCAAAATAAAGCGAGTTTTAAGATTTTGTTGATTATCTCTGGAACTACTGGACCGATTTTAATAAAATTTGGTATGTATATAGGACTGATGTAATGAAAAAAAATAATTCTCTTCAACAGTCAAAATACATACGCGTAATCGTGCGCAACACTCATCAAAGTTGGAAGGAGTAAAACAGCAGATGTAGATCATAAACAATATAAGTTATGTTAAACAGGTATGATCCCCTGTTTCGTATAAAAAAGACCTCACAAGGTGATTTAACACCGGAAATAAGAGAGTTTAAGAGTTCCTGTTGCGAGTTGCAATTGCACATCCCAGAGCGTCACAGGCATGTTTTATACCAGCGATACCAAACCTGCGGCTCACCAAATCTTTTTAAGTGGCCCGATCATGACCCATTGCTCTGAGAAATTCACTTATTTAAGAACATTGTATTAAATATTTGGTGGGAAATTCTTTGTCAAGAAATAAAGTGTATCTATTTTGCTGTTAGTGTCGTACGGATGCGAACTGATATTCTTTTTCTATTTGGAACGGTTACAGTTAGTGATAACAGACAACAGTGGATTAACGACAATTTTATGGATGGAGAGAACTAACTTTTAAATATCTTTCATATCTTGCAAGCGAAAAACATTCTCAGAAAATACATCGTTTCAAGACGATAGGGAGGTTGACTATTTTGTAGTGAAAACCAAACATGGATCAGTAATTGTTTGATTTGTCCCGAAAGTGCAGTATTTAAAAAATACCAATAAACAAGAATCAATCAATGACACTTTTCCTCGAAGATGTCTTTCGAGGTGATAAAAATAATCTTTCTGAAATGATCTTTTCAACAGCAACAAAGTGTTTTGTCAGTGGTAATATCACAGTGGTAACAAAGACATTCTATGAAGTTTGTTATATTATTGATAATCATATGAATCCGTTTATTGATGTAGAAATTGTGAAGGAGTGTTTCTTAAATGCTTCTAATTTAGTGTTAATGACAAAAACAAAAAACAAAAATTAAAAAAAACATAAAAGGAGTTATAGTATTTTGATCAATTTTCTACTTTTTAAATTTCCAATGTTATCTTGATCGTAAAGCATTTTTTCCCCTCCCCCATTTATCCTCACGTTGCGGCCTGCGTGAAATAACTAACATATCTGTATGCGGCCCGCGTGAAATAGCGGACATATGCATGCGGCCCAGCAGATAAAAAGGTTGAGTACCCCTGTTTTATACGGATGAGGTCTGGAGATTTAACTTGTCAATACATTCGGCGAATATCCGTACTTTTCAGAAATTCGTCGACCAGAAGAGCTTTATGTGCCTCGCGTTGTCATCCATTTAAAAAAATCAGGGTTTACTGCACTCGTGAAAAGGAGAACATAGGGCTTCAAGACCTCATCCCCATACCTCACAGCAGTCACAGAACCCCTATCAAAAACACGGAGGTGTATTCGGCCATCCAACGTGATGCCAACCCAGACCATCAAGCCTCCACTACACTAATGGTCGATTTCTCGGACATTGAAGGGCAGGTAGCAAATCCCTCGTTATTCCATATGAAAGTAGGGTAAGAATGTATGAGGTGAATAATTTTTTTTTAAAAAATTATATTCACCTCTACTCAAGAAATTAATATCGCTTCGTCGTCTTAAGAATTGAAAGATCTGGTCTGAAATATTATCCACAAGGCGCGATATATATAGTTTCCTTTTATATAAACAATGTAAGAGCTCGAGTTTTCCTTATATAACACGCTTGTTAACTATTTTTATTTATGTCATAGTTCGAACGAACACGGGAGCTATTGACAACGGACCTCGTAATTTTAAGCCATCGTCAAGCGACGACGACAACCCCTGAACTGCAATCCCACACTCTCTTCAAGCTTTTAGACTACTTAGAGACTACACTTCGAAAGATTTANGGGAAGACATTTCAGCTCTCGACAGATTTAACGTGCATCGCTGCCCTACACGGCGGGTCTTTAGTGGTACTGGGCTCGAACTCGTGACAAGGCAAGCCACGATCTGATACCTATACCACTCGGCTACCGCGACCACTGCACAAAGTTTGAAAATCGAATTAAATTTTTTTTATGAGCATATAAGCAAGAGCTATCTAACGAAACACTTAGACACAACGATTTTAGTATAACTCATTCCCGCTTTGAACCCAATAACACTGCTTTCAAGGTCAAATAAATGTACGATGATACTTCAGGAAGTTTGTTTTAATCAACGGTATCTATACTCAATGAGCTATCTTTTGATGAACGACTGCTAGTTACAATGATAAATTGCCTTGGCGTCGAAATGACACCAGCGGACGTTCTAGATATATATATATTTAGTTGTAAAATCTCTTCTAATTAACCTAGAACCTCAAAACTTTTTCTGTGAAATCAACGTAGAAAATAAATAAGTCCTGTAAAAATGCGGAAAGGAGGACAAACTAAACAGGCTCCGGTATCCAATTGACACCGACGGACGTTCTAGTGTTAAAGCTAGCAGCTTGTGGCCCCCCCCCCTCTTTGCTTATCTATATACAGATAACTTAACATCACATAGTTGAAATATCAGTCATTTTTTATATCTTTACACAGAAACACAGGATAGTCAAAAACAAATCTTTTAAGAAGTAATGTACTTTATTTCTGATTTTTCCATGCTGTCTTTTGACATACTTAAAAAAACACATTTATTACTGTCTTGGAAATTTTATATTCAAGGTCTGATTCTTTTGTATAACTTATAAGGTTTAATTTGATACAAATGGAAGATTATAACATTTCAAAGAATATTAAATTTCAAATTACTGAAAACATTACATAAAGATGATAGTAATGGAGGAGACGTACTGAGGAACTAATTATATACACTGCTGGCCACCGTAAATGCAACACCAAGAAAGACAAGAGATAGCACAACAAAATTTATTTTGTAGATAACATGTTGACCAAGTATCAAATGATTAAATTTATAGATTTCTGTGAAGTATGGTTCCTGCCAGAATCAGTAGCCAGAGTATCCGCCATTGCTGGAGATCACTGCTGCCACACGCCTCGGCATTGATTCAGAGAGGCTTTGGATGTGTTCTTGGGGTACAGCAGACTAAGCAGCTTCCACATGTTGCCAAAGTTGATCTGGTGTGGCAGCTGGGGGTGTAATCTGGGTCAATCGTTGAGCAACCATGGATCATATGTTTTCTATCGGCGAAAGATCCGGAGAGCGAGCTGGCCAGGGAAGCAATTCAATCTGGTGATTGACGAAGAACCTTTGGACAATGCGCGCCACATGTGGTCGCGCATTATCCTGTTGAAATATGGCTGTGGCCAAGCCCTGAAGGTAAGGAAGGACAACTGGCTAAAACACCTCGGAGATGTAGCGCTGGCTGTTTAAATTACCGGCAATGCGTACTAGAGGAGTGCGAGAGTGATATCCAATACCGCCCCA
>BMAV01015174.1:24211-51686 GCA_019973955.1 Trichonephila inaurata madagascariensis
TTCAATCTGGTGATTGACGAAGAACCTTTGGACAATGCGCGACCACATGTGGCACGCATTGTCCAAAGGTTCTTCGTCAATCACCAGATTGAATTGTTTCCTTGGCCGGCTCGCTCTCCGGAACTTTCGCCGATAGAAAACATGTAATCCATGGTTGCTCAACGATTGACCCAGATTACACCCCCAGCTGCCACACCAAATCAACTTTGGCAACGTGTGGATGCTGCTTAGTCTGCTGTAACCCAAGAACACATCCAAAGTCTCTTTGAATCAATGCCGAGGCGTGTGGCAGCGGGGATCTCCAACAATGGCGGCTACTCTGGCTACTGATTCTGGCAGGAACCACACTTCACAGAAGTCTATAAATTTAATCATTTGATACTAGGTCAACATGTTATCTACAAAAAAAATTTTGTTGTGCTATCTCTTGTCGTTCTTGGTGTTTCATTTACGGTGGCCAGCAGTGTATATAGGGTGTTGGACTGTTTTGTTTGTTTATTATTTATTCATTAATTAAATTTAATTATTCAAATATAATAGTAAAAAAGAAATCACAACCTCAGAAATTAGGCCATCCCAAGAGGGATTCGAACCGGCGACCTTTGGATTAGAAGCCCAACGCGGTATCCATTGCGCTACATTGATACTACGAATGATTTCCATTTCTATATATGCTGTTGGACTATTATTTTTGTTATTATTTATTAATTTTTTATTTTAATTAATGAATTAATATTTGAAAAAACTGCATTGACAGCAAGTGCCATCCATTACAAGATTAAAAAAAGGTATTTGAACTTGAATGGATGAATAGAATGTATTTTATTTCCGATTGAAAATTTGAACAAGATATATATATATTACAGTCGATCCTCTATATAACGAACCTCTATATTGCGAATTTTTCTATATAACGAACTTTTTCCTGGAACCTTGAACATTTCACGATTTTCTTCGTAAACTTCTCTATAGCGAAGTGTATTTTCTATACAACGAAATTTTTCTTTTGTGATTGAATTTTTTTTCTCCCTATTTTTAAAGTATTTTTGAACATTTCCAAGTTATTCTCTCTTTAAAAAATTTTATGATGGTCATAAATCTTAAACTGGTTTTATTAAATCTTAACTCGCCGAGAGCAATACAGTTCTGGACATTTCATCCAAGTGCAACCTTTAACTCCCACCGTCCAGTTCTCTGGAAACATCTTCGTTATCCTCTTTCACTCTTGGTGGAGTTGACCCGTGTCCCATAGTGTTCTAGTTATAAAATTATTTTTGTTTAATATTACTTGTATGCTTTAAATTAGAAAATTTTCTTAAAATTAGTTAATTTTAATATAAAATTATTTTCTTAATATTGAAAATACAAAAACTTCGACATTCTTTTTTCTTGTTTTCCTAGCAGGTTTTTTTTTATGAGTAAGATACATAAAATAAACATATATTAATTTAAAAAAAGTGTGAATAATTACTTTTTTAATATATAGTGTTTAAAAATTTAAAATTTGTTTTATGTGGTTTATATAAAGTATATTAAAAGATGAACCTCTACATAACGAATTTTCCATATAACGAACTTTTTTCCGGGATTTAGCGACTTCATTATATAGAGGTCCAAAACTGTATAGATATTATAATAAAAGAAAATAAAATACTAAGTAAAAAAGTTGTATAATCTACAAGGCCGAAGAAGAAAAATATTGGATTCCAAGATATATATATATATATACATATATAGGTAGAGAGCGAACTAATAGTAGGAAATGAAAAAATAATGTACAAAAAAAGGACAGAATTTTGTAAAAGGAAATATATGTATTAATTTCTTTCAAACACGATAAAAATCAAGCAATTGCATTAAAATGAAAGGCAATTGTGAAGGTTACTTGAGGTAGTAATTTGCGTATTTATTAGAAATCCTGATTCCTCAAGCTATATTGACACTGACATAATCACATTAAATATCAATGAAGACTCTTCAATATTTAAACAATCGTCTCCCGTATTTGTTATGTACCAGTTAATATAATTTAATTATGTCATGTTTATTTTGTTATGTAAGCTGAAATTAAAGCTACAATTATTTCATTATGTATCTGTTTGTATTAAGCGTTTGTGGTCGATAAATACAATTAAGGTTAGCTATTTATGCACCAACTGAAACTGGAAAGAATTAATTTGGTCGTGGTGTTTAGTTTACAATGGACAATACCTAGGTGGTCATTGCAGTTTTATGTCATTTGGAAATGATAATAGAAACAAAGCCATCTGCTATTAATAGTTATGGTTCTCATTGCCTATATTGAAAATGACACAATGGAAAATAGTTTCGATGACAAAGTTAAGAATATGTTGGGATAAATATTTTATGTGTCAGCCCAACGGTGAACCAACCCCATTGTACAAATTATACAACTGTCCATACTTAATTGTAAAATTGTAATTTACGTGTATTGTGAAGTGTTAATATTCTTTGCTCTTTTTTTTCGTAAAATTTTACTCTTCAATTAAGGTAACTGCCTATCTTCGGTCCCAATTTTTTTTTTTTTTTATAAAAACAAATTTTTGAAACAAATTGAGTGTTTTCAGGAAGAAAAATAAAAAAAAATATGTAAATGTATAAAAATTTTTAAATCAATATTGTACTTTTACAAAAATTGGTTCTTTTCAAGGAAATTTTACTAAAATGAGTAACACTGAATAAAAATTTCTAGTACAATTATCATAATTTTCTTTATACACAATATAATATTATGGTGCTCTACAAAATGAACCAAAATCTAAGAGAAATACTAAAATACAAAAAAAAATTACAGATAATTATACATTATAATGTGAAAATTTTAATATTTTTTGAGTTTTTTCTTGATAAAAACTACACTAAATAAAAAAATATTTAACCTACAACAAAACTTATGGTTCACTTTATGAAAAATATATAGATACGCGTTTTACGCCGGATTTTACGGTACATATTTTTCTAAAAAAAGATATAGTGACTTGGAGAATAAATGCAAAAATAAACATAAAATAATATTAATTTATGAATTAATTGGTACTTGACTATGTGAAAATGATTATTAATAATTTTGGTCTACAATTGCTTAAGCCGTCTCTGAAAGGCATTTTAGAATCATTCCAAGCTTTATATTTGTATCTTGAATGTCCCTACATTTATAATCATTATAGTGCTTATTAATTAATAAACCTCAATCAATATAATTCATATGTTATGTGAAGCGAAACAACTAATGTAATGTTTGAGTGTGAGATATGTGAATGTGAGAAATTTCTATTACTTATATAAATTTTTTTGCCTTAAAGAATTTTTCTCAAAAATTATAGTTTCATTAAATTTTTAATAACTGATAAAACTGATATAAATATTATAAAACTTTTAATATCATACATTTTCCATAATTAAAAAAAAATACAAATTAATTAGATCCTTTAACACTAAAATTTAAAAAAAAAACGGCTTTAATTTGGTATTTAAGTCAATACTGGATTCTTAAACATTTTTATCATAAATATTCTCCAAGGAGATAAAAAAAAATAAGATAAATATCCCTGATAGTATAATAAACGTTCCCACAAAATTTCAAAACGTTATCTGGTTTGGTTCGTAAGATATCATGTATCTGGTAAAGCGTTTCTTTCGAAAATATAATTTTGAGGAAAACTAATTTAAAGTTTCCTCTTACTGCCCTTGTGCATAGAGTGATGTTTTTTAAAATCACTATAACTTTATTTCTATTTCGCGCAAAGAAAAACTGTTTTGGAAAGAAAAATGTTCAAACTATAAGATTTTGAAATAAAAAAAATGCCTCATGTAGACGAAAAACTACATTTTCAAGGTAGGCAGTCACCTTAAATTCATCTCTGAATCTGCATCGTCCAGCTCTTCATTGATAAAGTCATCAGATTTTGATAAATCTGCAGCTTCCTGGAAAGATGAGCATTTAGTTCTATTGATTGTTAGTAAGTCTTCGTACGAGGCAACTCCTTTCTTCTAATGTAACGATTCCAGTACAGGCAATCGTTGCGATATTTTTTTACGAGAGCATGCAATAATGTACTATCGTAACCGTATTGGCGACATTATATGAAACAAAACTCATGGGTGTCAATTCATTGGGTAGGACACATGCGAAATTGGGGTTACCTATTTGGCGAGTTATTTTGAACGTTTGCATTGTTACCATAGTGTGCAGTAAATTTATTACAGCATCACGAAAAACTTTTCTTTATATGCAGAAAAAAAATTCGGCAAAATTATGAATAAACATGTAACATCATCAATTAACTAGTTTTTAAACATGTGATAAATTTTATCATGAAGTATCATAATAGGGCATAGTTAAAATTCGAAAACGATATCAGATAAGTGTGTATTTAAATTAAAACCGTATAAAAAGACACTAAGAAATATAATTTCTTTTAATTATTGCAAAAGTTACCAGATTGCTTTTACTTCGTTTATTTAAAATTATTAATTGCATTCTGAGATACATAAGGTTCTTTATTAAAAATATTTATAACATGTTGTTCTTTGTAACTCTTACATGTTAAAAATATTTTTATAAGAAATAGTTCATATATATTTTTTCAGTCAATAGCACAATATATTTTTTATTTAGTCAATAGCAATGTATTTTTCACATGTACTTAAGAACACAGAGAACGATATTTTGTAATACACTGACGAAAACATCATGAATGTTTAAATGCATGCAGAGATACTTTTGGAATTTTGTGAATCAAATGGTATTGATTTTTCATATCAAACTCTGAACAGCAGTGGCGCACACAAGGAGGGAGGGTTCCTCGGGTCAGCAGCCCCCTCCCCAAAGTCCTTGATTTTTTTCGATTGATTATAATCCTATGTATATAATACGTAAAATTTAATTTAGTATTTGTTATTAATAATTAATGCTTATTATTTATTCAATGATTAATTTTTTACTGTTTTTTGTTCCCGAAAATCGACAAAATCAAAAGAATTTGTTGGGCGGCGTACTGGAGCATGATATGAAAATGGTGGACTTCCTTCGCTCGACCCTCCCCCTGAAAAATTCGTGTGAACGCCATCGCTGTACAGTATGTGTAATTTTTTTTATAATGCACATAACAACCTTTTTTTGAATTAAGAATTATTAAACATTCATTTTAAAGCTTTACTCGTTTAATTTTTTGCCTTTAAGTTAATTTAAATTTATTTAATTGTAACATTTAAAATTGTAAAGTGTTTAGGAATTTTTTCTACGAAAGTAATTCACATTTATAAAATGCTAGCTGAAGTACCGGGCTTCATACGGGCTAGTTATGTAAAATAAAAAATATTATTCTTGATATAATAAGCTGAGGTGTTAAGAGAATAAAACCCGGTCAAAACAATGTGTTGAAAAACGCAAAATAGTTTTTTAATGGGTGCTCTTATTATTTACCTATAAATCCCCTTAAGCCTTCACAACGCCCCTTTGGGGTTAATTTACGTAAACTCCTTTTTAGAGCGTATCTCTATTCCATGAAAAGAATGCACCTCTAAATTTCAAGCCTGTAGGTTTAATAGTTCAAAAACGGCAATATTTATCTATAATGTCCCTTAAGCCCTCGCAACGCTTCTTAGGGGGTCAAGTTTCGCAAACCAGTTTTATGGAGCAGATCTGTATTCCATGAAAGGAATGTGCCTACAAAATTTCAAATGATTAGGTCTAATAGTTCATAAAAAGAAATACTTATCTATAACGCCCCTTAAGGTATCCGACTTTGTTCGGAACAGCGATTTTAAAAAAGCGCATAAATGGATAATTTTCATGATATTTAGTGTCATCTAGATTAGAATACATGTATAAAATGGTTTTAAGGACATTTTGACAAAAAATTATTTAAATACAATATTTCAGCAAAAAAATTAACTTAGAATAACCTTTTTTCAAAGTGTTCTCCTTTTGTGAAAAATGCTTCTATTATAATAATATTTTTCCTGTATATATCTCAGACCTCTGTACAGAGGCTCAACTATGGTCTTTGAAAGATTCACATTATTTTCAGAGTTACAGCCAATTGAAATAATTTTCTTAAAATTTCTCCCTTCTGTTGTCGTAAAACATGGATAAACCCACTTCTAAGTTATATATTTCAAAAATTCTAGTTGAACCCCTGTACAGAGGTCTGAGCTATATACAGGCAAAATATTATTATAATAGAAGCATTTTTTCACAAAAGGAGAATATTTTGAAAATGGATCATTCTATGCTCACTTTTTGTCAAAATATTGTACTTAAATAATTTTTTTATTGTAATACTATTTTTAAAACAATTTTATATACGTTTTCTAATGTAAGTGACACTAAATATCATAAATATTATCCATTTAAACGCTTTTGCAAAATTACGGTTCCGAACGTAGTCGGATACCTTAAGCCCTCGCAACGCCCCATGGGAGGTCGATTCAAGTAAAAACGGGAACCTTCTTCATTGATTGGGGATAGAGAGATACGACACCATATAATTCATTTGATCGTACCGGTACTCGTTTCCGATTTTTAGCGGCCACATACTTTGTACACTTTCTTTTATAATATGTATTGATTTTAGAGCCAAGATTACTAGTTGGAACTTAAAAATATAACTTGAAATATACCTCTCATGTGATAATTGATTTCTCTTCCCCAGAATAAAAGTTTTTCTGTAAATCAAAAAATAAAACCAAAAGTTTTTATTTAAATCGAAGGAAAAAAAAAAACGTTCCATGAAAAAAATTTCTTCCATTCGTGTGTCCAAAATAATGTTTTATTTCACAAAGAATAAATTGAAATAAAGTGCATGATAAAATTAAGTCACTAAAAATACTTGCTCAAACAAAATTCTAAGAATATTTTTTTCCTTTAAAAAAAAAATTACAAATTGCTAGAACAGAACAGTATACGATAAAAGCGAGAAAATTACTAAATGGAAAATCCGAAAAATTTCTTTAGGGAAATTAAATTATTTATCAAAATTTAATTTCTGAAATAGGGAAAAAGCTTTTTGTGTAGCCATTTGCAAAATGAAATTTCATTATTAATGTAAAGCACGAGTGCAGGTTTATTAGTTTTGGACATCACTCTATCTACTAAAATGTATTTAAGGAATTCGGAGAAAAATATAATTTACTGTAAAAGACATTCTTTACATGATTTCAATAAATAGATACTATTTAAACTTTTTTGAAACTTTCAGATACTTTCACCTTGGCATTATATAATTAAATAAGCATTATAACTCAAATTTCAAGTAAAAATTGAAAGTCATTGAAAATATTCAGAATTTTATATCGCTTATATAAGAAAAGTAGTACACCCTTCTCTTTTTTTTACACAATCTTTTTCACGCGATTTTGAAATAACACGGTACACGAATTTAACGATTTTTTTTTGTTTTACGCGAATTTTTTTTCTAGCACAAATTCCCCAAAAATACCTGGATTTGTGCCCTTTGGATGAGGACGATTTGATCAAATTTTTTACAGTTTTTGATGATAATGAAGTCAATAATGACGAAGTCGAAAGTGAAGTCCATTTATTAACTGATTTAAGTAGCCAGGACAAAATTTTCTTACTCATGATTCTGACACAGACCGTGCATTAAAATTTCAACGTCATCTTAAGGTATCCGACTACGTTCGGAACCGTGATTTTGCAAAAGCGTGTAAATGGATAATATTTATGGTATTTAGTGTCACTTAGATTAGAATACATGTATAAAATTGTTTTAAGGACATTATGACAAAAAAAAATTTATTTAAATACAATATTTTGGCAAAAAATTAACTTAGAATAACCTTTTTTCCAAATGTTCTCCTTTTGTAAAAATGCTTCTATTGTATTAATATTTTGCCTGCATATAACTCAGACCTCTGTACAAAGGCTCAACTAGAATTTTTGAAACTCATAACTTGGAAGTCGGTTTATCCATGTTTTACGAAAACAGAAGGGATTATTTCAAATGGTTGTAACTCTGAAAATAATTTGAATTTTTCAAAAATCATTAGTTACAGCTATACAGCTTTCAGGATGTTTCTGAGTCCTTGAGATAATAGATCCTACACTTATATAATGTTATTTTTGAGTTTTGAATGATTATGGGAGGATGAAAGAAATATTTAATTGCCTTTTCAATTTTTTACAGCAGTCACAAGGTCTCTGTCAAAGACATGGAGGTCTGTACGCCTTGCAAACACGATTTCTTATTCGACAGTCAACTATACTTAAATATAGGTCTCTTTTTTGGATGTTGAAGTACATGCATTGTTTTTCACTCCACATAAAAATACGTCGATAGTCAACGATTCGACTGAACTAATCAATGAAAGAGAAGAGTCTAATGCGGTCCCTATCTCCGATAACTACACTACTGCTTTTAAAATTGCAACACAAGAAGGAAAAACAAAATTACAAAACCTTGTTTAGTACGGATACAGTACGGATGGGAAAAATTGATTAAATTTATAGGCAATTTGAAATTAAACAGGGCTTGAAAGTAGTATGCACAGCTCTAACCCTGTCTAACCTGGTTAGGCATTGAGTCGAACTGGACTTGGATGTCAGATAAAAGTCACTTAATCCAGCTTCAAGTCTATGCCACATTTCCTCAGTTATATTGGTTGGAGAAAGGTGGTACTACAATCTTTCAGCAATACATGATCAGTTGTTTTCAATAGGTGAGAGATACGGAGAATGTACGAGACAGGGAAACATTATTATGTCGAGGTGGGTCAAGACACAATGGGAAGCATGCGGTTTTGCATTATGTTGTTGAAAGATGACATCTCCGAAGCTACGAAGATAGGACACTGCCATCGCCCGTAGGATATGAGATATGTAAAGCTAAGTGTGCATTTTACCGACAGCGCGAACAATAGATGTTCCTGTCTATCCAATTGCAACTTATACCATCCCATTATGCAGAGATTTTTTTGAAGATATCAGATGCACGTAGGTCACGTGCGTTTTCGGTGTCTCCAGACACATATATGTCCATCATGCTGCTACACATATAACCGGGACTTGACTTGAAAAATGTATCCAGTACTCCTGTATCCAGTTTTGTCGGGAAGTGCATCACTATCGTCATGTGACTCTATGCTGCAGTATCAAGAGAAATCGCGATAATGGTTGCTGTGCAAACAACGCGTGCTATTACAAACGTTGCCACCCTGTCCATGCTGATACTTGTAGTACTGCAAGCAAACCCACTTCCTGATTCACGAATCGTGAAGTGACTGTACAATCTTGCAAGGCCAACCTGATAACATGTCTGTCTTCTCAAGTGTTAGTGAAGAACTGTTGTTATCCAGAACGGCGTTTAGTGTGACCCTACTGAACTCATCAATTCAATATTCGCATGATAGTCTTTGGATTTCAACCAATGAGAGTATCCATGTCGTGAAACAAATTTCACCTTCTATAAACCACGATCATGCACCTATTTAATCTCAATACGAGCAGGTAGCCTTTATATATGAGGTGTAACTCTCTCTTCTCTCTCTTCTGGAGATTCCGTTTCTCCAGAGTCTCCAGATTTCCAAAGTTTGGGATTTGTATCATCCCTTCTTCATGGTGTTACAATTTTGATGATTGGCAATGCATGTTCTCTGCTCTATATTAAACGGGCTCTTATAAACTCTTTCAAAGTGAACGGGTGCAAATAGCAGGTCTATTTCGGTCTTGTAGGCGTGTCGTCACTCGGTCGTGTCTCAAAATTACGAGGTTCATCGCCAATAACCTTTGCATTGCTTTAAAGTGTGACTCAATCGAATGTGCTGGCACCACTGTAAACACGTCTGACAGTGTGGAACTGTGAGGGCAATTGGAGCAATGGCCTGCATGGCGACCTCAACCCTGGTTTGTTAAATCGCATATCGATGGTCATTGAAGTCACTAGTGTCCCGTTTACATGTTGAGTCATTGATAATAAAGCATTAGAATCTTTGACGGAACCACATTCGCTTGAAAGTTATATCTTAAAGCCGTATCACACGTACACGTTTCAAGCAATTTTTCGTCCAATTCGTGCAATTTTTACTCAGTTGCCAAAGCAACGGCTTTAGAACAATTTTTTGCTAGCGAGCCCAAAAAGTTGTTCCAAATAAAAATTGCTTGAAATTCCAGCCAATCAGCCAATAGGGTTCTTCGGCGTCCTACGTCATAAACAAGATGGCGGCTTCGGTTTCGTCTAACACTTCAGATATGCCGAACAATATTTTAATGGTTGTGACGTCTCTCGCGTCTTTCTGATTAACATGACTCCTATGTTCTTTGACGGCCACGATTAATGGCAAAACTTTTCCAACCCAATACCAAGAAGATAAACGATCATAATATGTAAATGAGATATACTATAAAAGGATAGCGTGGCAAGCCTAGATATAACGCGGCAGGCTCAGAGATATTAGTGTGGAATTATTCTGATCGATAGCGTGACAAAGCTTAGTGTGAAATCTTGTGGACCAAGAATTAGCAGTCAAGAATTAGCAGCATTGCGGACCAAGAATCTTCATATATAAAGTTTATAGATAATATTCTCTAGGTCAAGGAACCAGAACTGTAAAAGGTAATATTGGATATAAGTAATTAGATGAATAGGATTATTTAGGATAATTCAGATAGAAGATCTAGTTGCGTGATCTGACTTAAATACGTGATTTAATTTGGGCTTGACTCTCACTTTAATTAAAATTGTCAAATTAGAATTTAAGTAATATAAGTTATTCTTAATAAAAGTTGTATTAAGAATTATTATGTCTCATCATTTTGATAATCCCACACCTCTAGCTTACGCGGAACCGGCACGACATGGTCATCACAGGATGGCTATGTCTCATGGTGTATAATATTTTAACGGCGTATAATATTTTAAATATAATGGTGCTCCATTTCTGTTTACACCCATCATCAAAAGCGCAAGCGAAATGAAAGAAATAATTTTGGACGTTCGTTTTCCGAAGCAGAAAATTCGGCGAGTAATCTTTCAATGTGGAGATAGAGCGCGGCTGACGCCAGAGCATGTCGTTTTGCTTACGGCAGCCCTTTCCCTTCAGATTCGGCCAAAACTTGGACGAAAAAATTGCGTGGAAAATGTACGTGTGATACGGCCTTTAGTATTGAATCATCCTTTATTGTGTATACTATCCGAATGGTTACAATGAGCTGAAGCTCAATGTAGTCAGTCATTAGCCACCAAAAGTCAATCACTTGTATATTCTATCATAAGATATGTGCAAACAATTTTGTCTTATTTGGATAACCTTATACTGGGTTCTTCCCTTTTTTTTTTTTGTTATAGACCATATTACGCAAAAGTTTTATAAACATTAACCTTTGATCTCACAAATAAGAAACATATTTACTTTTTCAGAGAAGCCGAATTCAGGTAGACAGGTATTTTACTGCGAGGAATGGAGTAATACTAAATAACAAGGAAGGTACCAGACTTTCTTACTTCTTTTTCTCATAAAAACTTTAAAAACATCGACTAATGCTAATACTTAATGCACGGAATATATAGAACCCCAGGCAAGTATTCGAGATCATCTGCCGTCTTAAAATAAGCATAAAACCATGAATAAAATAAACACACTATCAGATTATTCATACGGAAGCAAAAAATAAAAAAAAGATTATTCCTTATGCTAATACAAAGAGAAGAAAAGAAACAAACGAACTATTTTATGATTCCTGTTTCTAGTTGAAGTAGATGGTATAGAGTTTAGGATAAAAGAAAAGACTGAATTTATTTAAAGTCGGCAAAAACGCACCTTTTCCGAAAATTTTATTTTTCGGCGGGCCCGTGAGGGAAAAATAAGCGAATAGGAAACGGGAAGAAGTCTCAGTCAGCAGAAATTTTGTGTACAGAGGTCCGGAAATATATTTCCTATTGCATTTCGAACTTTTTATTGTGAAAAGGAATTTTCTGCGTGGTTAGAATTGTAAAAAAAGCTAACGTAATCGGTTTATTCAATTTCGTCCCAACAATCTGGGAAATGTTGGTTCTTTTATATTCACAATCGTCTCAGATGTGAAAGAAATTTTACAGAGGGGAAAAAAATAATAAAATAAAATAAAAATTTTAAATAGATGTAAATTTTACTATCAATATACACGACATTTAGCTAACTAGATGCTTTAAAATACTTCATAATTAAAAAAAACAAAACATTTTTGTGAGAGTCAAATGTGATATACCGTAAAAAATCCGGCGTGTAACACGCACTTTTAAAACAAAAAATAAGGTCGAAATTAACGGGTGCGCGTATAAAAATGAGAACTAATGAGAAAAAGACTAATAAACTCTGTTGACTTACGTGAAATGCAATGACAAGAATAATTAATCAGGAATATATAACTTACCTGAAAAGAAAAGAAAGTAGGATTAGTTTGAATGTTACATAATATAAAATCAAACATAGCATAATCGCATTTTTTCAGAAAAAGTATAAAACAATATTTTAAACATGCTAAAATTACGTATGAAATATATTCAAATATCTTAGAAAACAAACACATTATATATGAATACAGTAAAATCTGGCGTATAACACGCAGTTTTAATACAAAAAATGAGGTCGAAATTTACGGGTGAGCGTTGTACGCCGGATATAAAAACGATATCTTTAAAAATAAAACAAAAAAAAAAAAAAAAAAAAAAAAAACAGACAGAAAAAAATTAGGCTTCTACATAGATTGAAGTTCTGTTTATTTAAAAGAAATGATATTTTCCTTTTGAACTTAAAGGGTTGTAGTTCTAGAAATGTACTATTTTTTTCGTAAACTTTTGGAATAATAACTCGAATAAATGACTTCAAAACATTAGAGCATTGCGCATATACATTTCATGTTTCTTTGTAAAAACAGGGGTGCGCATTATACAGCGAATATACATAAAATTTAAAAATTGCAGTTTGAAAGTATAGATGCGCGTCTTACGCCGGATTTTACGTTACATATTTTTCTATTTATAGTACATATTTTTCTAAAAAAAGAAATAGTGACCTGGAAGAAGGAATGCAAAAATATACATAAAATAATATTTATTTATGAATTAATTGGTACTTGACTATGAAAATGATATTAATAATTTTTATCTACAATTGCTTAAGCCGTCCGTGAAAGACATTTTAGAATCATTCCACGCTTTATATTTGTATCTTGAATGTCAAACGAATACGAAGTTTTCCTTCACGTATAATCATTAGTGCTTATTAATTAATAAATCTCAATCAATATAATTCATATGTTATGTGAAGCGAAACAACTAATGTAATGTTTGAGTGTGAGATATGTAAATTTGAGAAATTTTTATTACTTATATAAATTTTTTGCCTTAAAAAATTTTTCTCAAAAATTATAGTTTCATTAAATTTTTAATAACTGATAAAACTGATATAAATATTATTAAACTTTTAATATCATACATTTTCCATAATTAAAAAAATACAAATTAATTAGATCCTTTAACACTAAAATTTAAAAAAAAACGGCTTTAATTTGGTATTTAAGTCAATACTGGATTCTTAAACATTTTTATCATAAATATTCTCCAAGGAGATAAATATTTTCATTTCATATATTTCTTAATATATTCGAATCTAAAGATAAATATGCCTGATAGAATCAAAATTAATATATACAACTATTATTATATCATCGGCCTAATTATCAGACTGCGTAACTCCACCGGTCTAACAGATTTGATATAAGAATGCCAAGCGCTTTTTGGCATGATTAAGGAATCGCGCCATGCAGCGGTGAAGCAAAACATTCCCTTTTTTTTTGTCTACGTCTTGCCTCAGTGCGCGCTCCACTTTTAATTTATTCCTTCGATCAGTATTATCACTATTTTTTTATTTCATAATAAAACTAGATTTCGAAGGGAGAGGTGGTGGCAAGATTTTAACATAAAACTACACTTCCAGATATAAATTATTTACACTATTTTAAGCGTTCATTACACAAAATTTACAACAATGTGTTACTTTTGCTGAGCAGAGATCAATTTAGGAAGGGGTTTTCAAAAATCAACTCACAAGAGAGATTTACGGGAAGTTATAAATAAAAAAAAATCCTTTTTATCAGCTATTAGATCTACAGACTTAAAATTTAATAATTTTTTTTGTTTTGTTCAGCTGAGATATGCAAAAAGCATTTTTTTTTCTTGTTTAATTTGCAATTCAAGATTGTAATATTATCGCTTATATTGGCGCACATGAACAACAACTTGGCGCATAGCCCTACTGTATCAAATTAGCATCCGAGATGGAGTTACGCAATCTGATAATTAGACCAACGATATGTTAAATCATCACTTTTTAGAAAATTTTGTCCATTAAAATGCTTTTTAAATCAAAATGTCAAATATATAAAATAACGTAGCAGTGCTTTTATTTAACTACAAAGGATGTTCAAATGAAAAGGTACGAAACATCATAATCGTTAACATATTTGCCTTATTCCGCTACAGGAGAACGTTTTGAGACATCTAGGGATGCGAATGGAGTCTTTGACGTGGATCGGAGCATGCGCGGACGTCCGCATGCGCAGGAGAAAGCAGAGGCTATTATACCGAGCACCGTCCAATTGACGCGGAAGCGCGTGTGAGGACATGATGGCGTTCACATTGCAAAATTCGACGATTCATGAACAACGACGCGTTATCCGATTTCTGACAGTGGATAGCGTTTAGCCAGAAGCTATTCATCGACACGGAGGGTGTGGTTCTGCTTCATGATCATAACGCACACCCACACATCTCCAGGATCACATGCGTGGAATTGTTCAAGTTCAAGCGGAAGCAGCTTGACCATCCACCCTACAGCCCGTACATGTCGCCCTGAAAGGAAAGTGCTTCAACTCGGACGACGAACTCAAGGACGCTGTGAAGGGTTGGGTCTCGTCACGCCCAGAGGAATTCTGGAAAAAAGGAATTCTTCAGTTCGTTAATTAATGGGATCGTTGTGCTCAGGCCCATGGAGTATATTTTGAATAAAATCTTCATTTATACCCCCAATGTCATTCCTTAACTTGAACTAACTAAATAACTGAACTCAGCGGCGGAACAGCCTATGAGGGCTAAGACCTACTGTGTCTATCTAAATTTCCGTGACCTTAGGCGCTGGGGTGCATGTGCAGATGTTTCGGTCAAGTGGTCCGCCTGACGTGAATCCCCCACTGTTCAGTTTCCAAGCAAGCTTGGTACTTATTTACTGACCCACTGAAGGGATGAAAGGCTGAGTCGACCTTGCCCGGCCCGGGACTTGAACCCTGGAATTGTGGTGTGGAAGCACGATACACTACCACTCGGCCACTGGGCTTCGAAGTAACTACATAGAATAAATAAACAGTTTTACAAATAGAATTTCTTTTTAAATAAAGTTGCAACAAAGTAAATCAAGATACTAGACATTGCTTTATATCGAAAGTCATTGCATTCAATGAGTTTAACAACTATAACGGTATTCGGCGATAATGCTTTTTAATACAAAAATGTATCTATATCTCTCTGGAAAACTTCCAAGAACACCATTAAATAATAACATACAACATTAAACAACGAATTTGCCCATTTTTTTCTTTAACGGCTGTCTTAAAATACGGATAAACAATTTCTGCCATTTTGTAGTACAATCGATACATTTTAAAATTTATAAAAAAAAAAAAACAAGTAATATAAAAAAATTTTTTGAAGTCAATTCCTACTTAGATCAACAAAGAAAATTTTTATTTTAGCTACTTTTTATTAAATAGTTACAATTAATATAAATATGTTTATAGATAGGACAGAATCACAACATTAAGTGGTAATTAATTTTTATTTATTACCATTAAAGTATCGTATTGTCATCCAAAACAATTATGTATGTAAAATTTCAGTTCAACTGAATGCACGTGAGAAAAAAAAACCTTTTCACAAGTTTTGACACAAGTCGCCAAAATGGTCGATAAGTCGCCAACGTGGCTGTATTTGTAATTCTTTAAATAATTAGTTTTAATCAATTAATTTTTATTAATTATAATTAAATTATTGTATTCTCATCGAAAATAATCAAGTATATTAAATTTCAGCCCATTTGAGTGCTTTAAAATGTATTTTATTAACGATTGAAAATTCCACCAAGATAAATAAATAAATGTACAAACAAACAAATAAATAAATAGAGAGAGTGTGACCTAATAGTAGGAACTGAAAAAAAGGAAGACTTTCTTCTCACGTTAAATAAAATGATCAAACCCTGTCTGATGTAAAATTTGCTTAAAGATGAAAGAGACGAATTAAATCTACGCTTTTTAACAGAAATAATAAAGGGCAACACAAAAGTAATTCATACATAATTGCACTTACCTAGTCATATGTTTAATTTATAATTAAATGGCAAATTGCGATGTTCAGAGTAAGTAATACAAGATATTAGTAAATTAAATTAATTTTTGTTCGAATACAAGAAAAGCGCTCATAATTGTTGCTGGTAAATTAAGTCTAATTTCCAGAAAAGAAAATTTAACAAAATACGCAGAAATAAGCATAGAAAATTAAGGATGGGTCTTAAGCATAATAAATAATAATTCAGAATAAAATGAAAACTTTCCACCGAAATTAAGAGGGTTTAAAAGATTCATACGGAAAATTTAATTAAGAAAAAAAAAATACTGATTTAAACACCCTATTCAAAATGTATTCACCATTGAATTTTCAATTAAATTCAGAGAAAAAAAATTTAATTAATCACGATGCTAATTTATTCAAAAGGAGGAAATAAATTAAAGATTCAACGAGAATAGCCATATTTTGAAAACTTTAAGGGTTTTAAATGGCCAATTTAAATAGAGACATTTTTCATGTCTAACATTTCGATAAATTTCTAAGGGTTTTAATTCCAACAAAACTAAAAATTTCATTAGCGCTTAGAAAAAGATTTTTAACATTATCTGAACTAAGATTAAGCAAAGTGAAATATTATCCAAACTTTATTTCCAGATACAATTTATGAGACAGTATTTTCCGAATGGGAAATGTTGTATGGTCTATCTTTTCTTCATAGTGTCGGTTGGAATTATTTTACGTTAGTTCGTTAAGTTAAGGAAATGAAAGGCTTCGAGTTAATTACTATGTTAAATGTCAGGAAGAGCAATTCAAAAGACTAAATTATTGCAAAATGTTTCAATTGTTACATTACATTAGAATTTGGAGAGGAATACTTTAATTACAAAAAGACTGCATTGTGTGAATAAATGCTAATACATAACATATAATTAACTTTCCTTGAGTTTCCAAGATAAATGAACTAAGTGAAAATTATATTTAAATATTTACTTTACATCAGGGCTACTCAACCTTTTTTTTTGCCGGGGTCATACATATGTCAGCTTTTTTACGCGGGCCGCAAACATATGATGGCTATTTCACGCGGGCCGCAGCATGATGATTAATGGTGAAGTAGGGGGAGGGGGTGAGAGAAATGCTTCAAGACCAAGATAACATAGAAAATTAAAAATGTGGAATATTGATCAAAATATTTAAACTCCTATTTTGCTTTATTAAGTTATTATTTTTATATTTTTTATTTTTGTCACCAACACAAAATTAGAAGCACTTAAAAAACACTCCTTCCCAATTTCTGCATCACTTAACGGCTTCAAATGATTAAAAATTATGTAACAAATTTCATAAGGTGCTTTTGTTACCTCTGTGATATTATCACTGACAAAACAATTTTTTGCTGTTGTAAAGATTATTCAAAAAAAGCCTATTTATCCCTTCTTGAAAGAGATCTGCGAGAAAAAGTGTCATTAAACGATTCCTGTTTTTTGGGATTTTTTAAATGCAACACTTTCATGATATAAATCAAACAGTTACTGATCCATGCTTGTTTTTCAATACAGAATAGTCAACTTCTCAATCGTCTTCAAACAATCTATTTTCTTCAAATATTTTTCGCTTGCAAGATACTAAAGATAGTTAAAAATTAGTTCCACTCATAAAATGGTCGCTACTCCATTGTTGTCTATTATCACTAATCAGAAAAAGAATATCAATCCACACACATACGACATCGGCATCAAAATTCAAAATCGATGTATTTGGTTTCTTAAAGAATTTCCCACCAAATTTTTATAAATAAATGAATTTTTTTTAGAGCAATGGGTCATGTGTGACCGGCCCACTTAAAAAGATCCAGTGGGCCGCATGTGGCCCGCGGGCTGCGGGTCGAGTGTCGCTGTTTTACATGCTTCAATACATTAACCAATATGAAAATAAATTCGTTGTATTAACATTAGAGAAAACTATCGAAACTATTTAAAAGAGAAAACTATCGATAAGTAATAAGTATCGATCTAAATTTTTCCCTAGATCAAGGGTGAAAAATTGTTTTGGTTCGAGGACCACACTGTGAAAGCGGAGGATACCGAAAGGCCATTCTGTTTTAAAATGATAAGCTTTGGAAGCTTTTGATAAGCATTCGAACAAAGCCATTAGCTTTGTTTGAATACCCACCGCACTAACACAAGCCTTCTTGTCTTTAGAGAAAGAAGCTCTCAAAATGGAACTGAAAATCAATGAGAATAAAACCAAGTACACGCCTTGCACTAATAAATCATGTTTTAACGATTCCCACTTTAAAATTGAAGAGTATAATTTTGAAGTTGTTGACAGTTTCACTTATATTTAAGTTCGGAAATTAACAATAGAAAGGATTGTACTACTGAAATCCAAAAGAGAATCACTATTGCTAATAGATGTCTTAATGGAATATGAAAATATATGAAATAAAATTTAATCAAAAGAAAACGAAAGGTTCTGTAGTATAAAAGTCTTTTAAGATCAGCATTAACTTATGCCTGTGAAACTTGGTCCATGTCTCGAACAGATGAGAACATGATAAGTATCTACGAAAGGAATGTTTTAGCATTATTTTTGGAGGAATTCAGGAAAATGGAACATGGCGAACATAGCTCTATTGATCATATAAAGAATCTGACATCCTTAACTTCATCAGAATACAACGAATTCAATGGGCAGGTCACGTTGTCAGAATGAACAAAGACCGCACTACTGAAAAAGTCTTCAATGCTGAACCAATTGGCACACGAAGAAAAGGCAGGTCAAATCGTAGATAGTTAATGGCCTAGAAAAAGATGTAGCTTAGAAAACTAAGAACTGGAGAACACTAGCAGAGGAAGAAGGCTGACATGGAAAAGGCTTCTTGAGAAGGCCAAAGCCCATCCTGGGCTGTCGAGCCATTGAGGAAGGAAGGATATCCATTTGCTAATTTTGCATTTCAGAAAAGGTATAAATTGTACCATGAAAATCAATAAAATTAAGTTAAATAAAATAGTAAAAGTTTTATTGCATTTATGTGTTGTGTTAATATTGTGACGGATCTATACGCGTTTTCCCAATTAATTCTCTTAGAAAATCTTTGGGCTATCAATTCGCGTTATTCACAACTTACCCTTTTGAAGAGAATCGTGATATTTAATTAATTTACTATATATAGGAGAGGTTTTCTAGATTTATTAGAGAGTAGGAGAGAAGATATACTCGAGTAAATGAGATGGCTACTGAAGGTATAATATTAGAATTATTGTTATTTGAGACTTATTAAGAGGAAACTTTAAAGTGACGATTGTTCACTAAGATTGAATTGATATGAGATTAAATCGGATGATAGGTTAGATCTTTTTTTAAGGTAAGGATCAAGTTTGATAGTCTCCTAATCATTCGCGAATTACCGTCGTTGTTCCACTTTCGCGGTTAACATTGAGACATTATCTTACTAGTGTTAGTTGAAATTGTGTATGTTCTTTGTGTGGTAAATAAATATATTAATTGAATCATGTCGAATGTTTCTTCTCTTCCCCCCACACATCTAGGTGCTCGAGAGAGAGGTCTGGGCGTCTCACAATTTTATATCTATAGCTGCAAGCGCATTTAGTTGTAGAATCAGTTAAATGAGACAAATATATGTATCCTCTCACACTTTTCTAGAATTTTTTTGAAACCAGGAGTGAGATTTCTTGCTACCATGCTCTCCCGATCTATCACCTATCGAATACATCTGGTCGATGATTAGAGACCGTTTGACACGGTCTATACTACCCGCTGATATATCAGATCGCCTTAGTCAATGTGTCGAGGCAGAATGGGCTGCCCTACCCTTAACAAGTCATCCAAAATCTTTTATTCTATACCAAAGCTTGCTGTAGTGGTTATTACCAGCCATGGTGGCAACACTCAATACTGATTTCACCGTCAACCTCACCTCACATAAAACTTTATTTTCAGTCATTTTACCTTTATATTATGTTATCTGTCAAATGAATTTCATGTATATTTTCCTTTCTGTTGTTACATTTTGAAAGTCTGCAATATAATTATTCAGTTCCTAATTAGTTTTTAAATTACCACTGTTCTTATACTACACGGATTGTTTTTTTAAAAAACAACCTATAGTTCTCTTATTCAAGAGTGAAAACCTGTTATTACTAACATTCTAACCTAAATTCACGTATTAAGTAAAGCCCTTTGTAAACAATCTTTGATATGATAGAATTTGTTAATTAAACTTATAGCATATTTAAACTATTTAAAATATTATGCAAATAGTTTGGTAGCTTGTAGAGAAGCTATATTTAGCAACTCAGTCATCAGTTTGATGCAAACCTATCACAGATTGGTAATGCATTCCGAATGAATTCCTGACCCATTAGATGAAATTTCAATTTTAGATTACTCGAGTGTTGAAAATTTGATACACAGGAAATGAATCTCCATCTAGTTGGTAATCTATGTAATTAAATTGTTAATAAGTTTATCCGTGAGTATGGTGGGTAATACAATTTGCCATGAAAGATGTTAAGAGTAGTTAAAGAAAATACCACTAACTAGTAAATAACTATTATTTTTTAATGTTTGAAGAAACGTTGAACATATTAATAAATAAAAATAAATATTCATTTCCTGCTAAACAAAATCGCGTTACTACTAGTAATTAATTAAAATAAGTATATATATATAGAAGCTACGATAGTACTGAATTCTCAACTTTTTCCCTTACTTCAGCGTTTCTCAAACTGTGGGGCGCGCCCCCCTAGGGGAGCGTGATGACTCTGTAAGGGGGGCGCGAGCATATTAAAAAGTCGTAAACAAAAGATTTAAAAAAAATATTAATTTACTGAAAGTAATCAATCAAAATACATTCTGACATAATAAAAAATAAAATACACATTTACACCGACATAATAAACTTTTAAATGTATCAGTACTGCACAGTATATATCTTATAATTAATTTAACAATACTATTAAAACAAGCTTAATAATTACCATTGATCCCAAGGGCTTGTCAAATATAAAATTATGTACAAAAATTAACACTGTAACCCCCCCGTTATTTAGACTCTTCCATATTAACAGTAAAGAGACTTTCGCGCCCTCTAGCGAACAGAACAATCTTCAGTGATGGCCAAGTTTCGGAACTGTAAGGACGTATGAGCATGCGCTCCGATCCCTTTCAATTCTATGTCAACTGTTAGTTCTCTAGTTATGTATGTAAATGTGTTTGTTTTGTCTAATAAACGTGTTTTAATAACTAGTGGACTTAGTAAAGAACCCCTTCCCCGTCTGTCCCTTATCATTTGGCGCCCACCACGTCATAACACTTATTTTGATAATTTGTACAGTTTATAAATCCTTCGGCACGATAAAATATTCTGTTCCCTCTTAGGTTTCCAGCTTTAGCCGGTATCTCCCGGTATTTAAAGTGGGGAGAAAAAATAAATAAAAGTCCTTGAGATTTTTCTCGAAAAGTATTATACGTTGGGCAATCAACGCTTTGGCTGCTCGAGATTTATAAAAGTGGCAATCTAGTTTAAAATCCATTTAGATTTTTTTCCAATTTAACAGAATAATACATTGTTATTGAAGGAAGGGGCGCATAAAATTATGATTGAATAAGTGGGTGCAAATGCAAAGTTTGAGAAGCACTGTACATTTAATTTTTATTTTCCACATTAAAACCTTAAAGAAAATAATACTAATTGAGTTTAAAAATTATCCAGAAAACTGTTATATAATTTTATATATATATATATATATTATATATATATATATATATATATATAATATATATATATAACTAAAGCTTCGAATGTAATGTTTGTTAATTACTCTAAAAAACTTCAATATAATACAGCTTCTTTTTGCAATACAATGAAATAAAATAAATGTTAATGGCAAGCTAAAAAATAAATAGCCTTATTACTTAAAATAGAAGCTATTTGTAAGACCTGTACCGGAATCTCGTTATTTTTTGCGCCAAGAAAAAATACCCTTTTTAAATGAATCGCATGATGCATTATTCATTTTTTTTTTGTTACCACCCCCTTCACAGACGTTAATTAAAAAGATATTTTTTGTTTAACTGACAGTAACTGTTAGAAAAAAGCACAATGTTAAAAAAAAGAAAACTTTTACATTTCATTCATAAATAAAAAAAAAACATAAAGAGACTTCATAGTTTGAAAAATTTCACAATGAAATGTCTCTTTTATCTTCCTTAAAAAGCAAAATGACACATTTCACAAGTTTCTTTACACTGACTATGCATAACAAGCTGTCTCTCAATTATTGCGTGAGCATATTAACTATTAATTATAACTAACAGAAGGAAATTACTGATAGTTACTCCAGTATTGAGAGAGAAAAAAGGGAAAAAGAAATCTCTATTATCCCCACACGACTGTAAAGAAGTATCAGTCATCCTTTATGAGTTCTGAAGGCGCTTTTAAGAGTTACTATTTTTAAAATAGTGATCGACTTTTTCATCGATTGATTTATCGAAGAGAAAGAACGTTTCGTTCATGGGCACAATAAAATAAAACAATCATTGTAAGGTAGCCTCATTAAAAATAACGAGCTAATGACACTTTTTCCATTCTTTATACAATTATTATAGAAATAATGAAATGACAAGCTGAAGCTGCCTTTTTGTATCGACATATTTAATTTTAATTTGTTTTATCTGTTTTAAATCAGTAATAAAAATCCTCGTATTATGAATATGATTCAAAAGAAATTAACAAGTAATATAAAAGAAAAAAAATTATGTCAATTCCTACTTGATCAACAAAGAAAAATTTTATTTTAGAACTTTTATTAAATAGTTACAATAATATATATGATATGTAAAGTACAAAGAATCAAGATAATTTTTTTTAATTATTTGAAAATTCATTTTAATCAAAATTTATATAAAAAATTTTTGAATTTTAAAAGTAAAAAATATTTAATTTAAATCCAAAAATTCGCCTACAAAAATGCCAACGGTTATTTTATTCCTTTGAAATTAAATTTAAAAAAATAATTTTATTAATTATTATTAGATTTTGTACATAAAAAATTGTAAAAAACAGCTCTAAGTTCAAAATAATTTAAACGATTATTAAATAAATAAATAAATAATAATAAGCTACTTAATTGGACACTTAAAAAATTAAGGCTTATTTATAAACGAATATATATTTATAAAAGAATTGGCCCCTAAAAATATGGATATAGAAATTTAAAGAAATATCATGCTTTTCAAGTTTGAATTTTTCACATTTTATTATTACATTTATATAATTATTACTTGTTCATTTTAAATCCAGAAGATATAACAATTAAATCTAAATAGCGCACTACGAAAAATGTCGAGAACCGACTTATTGGCTAATATTCATCGGTTTGGGAATTAATGCAATAGAAAACAGTTCTTGTAAACTTTACATTTCTCCAAGTGGAACACTACGTAGAATTTTAAAATCAACAGAATTACAGTTCGAAAAAATTATAAAAATAATACAAAATGTTTCTCTGACATACTAATAATATATTCACTTAGACTTCTTAACTCATCTAGTCTTCAGACAATTTATGAATTAAGCTTTGATGAGTTAATTATACAGGATGATTATAGTTAGTTCCGCTAGTTATACGAAGAATATAAGGCTCCCTGCAAAGTCAGGTTTGGAGCCCCAAATTTGATCTTACAAAAGGATTCCACTACAACAGTCTGCTCTTCAAAGTTTGTCACATGATTTTAGAATCTCATACAGTTTATTTCATTGTACATCTTATAAGTTTGTAACTAACCATTCGATATAAAATACTAGCAAAAATACGAGGGTAGGGGCATAAGTCATGGCAACTATTTTTTCTTGTAGATATGTTAACGGATCACAAACGTATATGTGTCGTGTGGAAGTTCTGCAGGCATAGTGTGTATGCAGAACAACAGATGGCTCTGTGATAGCTGGTAGTAGCGCAGCAAAGGCTGTGAAATCAGTTGGTTGGTGAGTGTCGTGCGAGATGGAAGTAACCCGTGTTGAGCAGCGCGCTTACATCAAAATAGCCGTTCTACGAGGGAGAAATGCGATGGAATGTCACAGTGAATTAGTGGAAGCCCTTAGGAATAATGCCCTACCATACCGTACAGTAGCGCGGTGGGTAGGAAAGATTTAACAAGGATGTGTCAACCAGTGATGAGCAACGTTCGAGACGACCGGTCAGTGTGCGGAAAAATTGTAGCACCCACCGCACTCTCCCGACATTTCACTCTGTGTCTTTGATCTTATTCCCAAGATCAAGGAACCAATACCTGGTAGGCGGTTTGCAGCATGAGAGGACATTGCTAATGTTGTGCGCCAACAGGTGACCGATTCAAAATGATCGCAAATGCTGAGGCTGATGTTTCAGGCCCACATCTTTGGGGCCGTGTGGTGACAGTAACGGGGGACTAATTGGGGGTCTTTGCCCATTTGCTGCAACTTTAGTGAAAATTTATGTTGTCATTCTTAGAAACATGAGGCCCATTTTTCCCCTTTTATATAAAAAAACCCTCCCGTAATAAATTTAGGGTTACGATATTTCAGTGCTATTCATTGTCCTCACATGTAGTTAACATTTTGTTCTTTTCTCTGTATATATCACTTTTTCCAAGGGGAAAATTTTCAAAAAAAAAAAAATTTTTATGATTTTCCCCCAACCCCACGTTTTTTTAAGCAAAGAGAACAAATATTTATGTAAACCAGGAATTGTTGAATAAAATTTTATATTGTGCAATCGGGTATTTACAGCGTTAAAGATTTCTTAAGTCAAAAAGTTAGTGGAACACCGTGTTTATCCGAAAACATAGCAGTTTAAATTGCAAAGAATGCAACAGAGACATTCCTAAACCAGATGCCAGTAAGCGATATTTCCACCCTGAAATTCGATGCAGCTGTCAAAAGATGTTGCATTTGTTGATATAACAAGTTTGTTGTGAAAAATAACATCTGGCCATTGCATTTCAATTTTTTCAGTATTTAAAAATTAGAAAATGAGGTAAAATAATTGCTGGGTAATTATTTTTCTTTTTTTTTAAAAAAATACAGTAAAAAATTTAACACGAAACCGAGGGGGGTGAAATATTTTTCGGGGAAAGAATTTCGGAAAAGGATATTACAAAAAAAAAAACCCTATATCAAAAAAAATTAAAGTTTATTCGAATTTTTTATTATTACAGGAAAAAAAATATATATATATATATATATATAAGAATATTTAATAAAAAACAAAAAACAAAAAAAATTTTGAAGAACTTAAACAATCCAAATACAAATTTTCGAATTTTTTTAAAAACAAAACATTATTGATTTTGAAAAATCATCATATTTTTCTTTGCACTGTTTTTTCTAGCATTAAATGGTCGAAAAATTGTACGATGTCATCCATTTTCTTATTCATTTTACCATTGGAATGTGCGGCTAAATAAAAAAGTACTTTTCTACGTTCCCCAAATTTTGAGATGTAAAAAAGGAGTGCAAATATTCATTTCATTTTGTCGTCGGAATCTGCGTCAATGATTTTTTTTTAGATTTAAATAAATTCCAAAATGTTTTGTCTACCTAGGGGGTTTTTGCACAATTATCATCATCACGCAATAAATTCTTGATAAACGACAGTCCCAATGTTAGTGTTTTCCTTATTTTTTCCCTTCCCAGTAGGGAAACCTTTTCGTGTTAAAAGAAAAAGCATGCCCCCGTAGTTTGTCGGGACATGAATATTTCTGTTTAAAGATATTTCGCCTTAACCGTTTTCAAGATGAATGTTAAGAAGAAAAATTAACTCAATTAAAATTTTTGTTTTAAGTTTCGTTTGTTATGTCCCTTTACGCATTTGAACAAAAATACACCAAACACAAATATTTCGAAGACTCCAATATAATACATGAATAACATTTCCAAGCAAAAGAACACAGAGCCATTAATAAAAATATTCTAATTGTTTTCTCTTATTCTAATTTAGGGAAGAAATAAGGTTAGAAATGGCTCTCTTAAAATTTTCTGTGCTTTATTATAAAACAGACTTCCTCGAGGGATTATACATTGTGCAGCGGTTTAATTAAGAACTTTTAAGTAACACAGGTCTCTGAATTAACGGCGGAAACAAGGTATTTGTAGAATCTGATAGTTGTCACAACAAAGCTACTTGCTAATTAAAGTACACAGGAAGAGACACGTTGATGATTTGAATAAATTTACAAAGCTGCGAAGAACACGAGGGCTGTTCTGCTAGTGGATAATTTCTTGGAATCTTAACTTTATTTACTTTTATCTCGAAGTCAAAAATAGTATTAAAATAGATCACAATGTATTAATGAAATGCTATATGAAATCAGTATTTGTTTTTTCATTAAATATGTAAAAGATAATTTTATAGGTATTAAAAAAGCAAGTACACAATTAAAAATGCATTATAGTTTGATTGCTTGGGAAAGAGAAATTGGCATGATGAAAAGTATTAAAAAATTACGATGAGATAATGCATTGATAGTGAAATATTTTTATATGGATTTATTTTAACCTCCCCAATACGTGTTATTTTATCGATTATTCATAAATTAACGATAATTCAATATAACATGAAAAAAGACCTTTATTATCAATTTTGGGAAAAACGAAGACGGGAAAGGGGGGCGTTGCCGATAAAAAGGGAAACACGCCAAGCACCACTTGTTGACGCTGGAATGAAATCCAAGATGGCGGCCTACCAGTTTCAAATCGTCAGGAACTTAATTTTAAAGTGTTTTGGAAAGCATTGAAATACACACTGGTGTGCAGAAGAAACAATGTAAAAAATTTTGCGGCCAAAAATTCAAAAAAGGTCGGGGATCAGACAGGAACAATAAATCAGAGAAACGTCATGCGATGCAAAATCAGGAACAAAAAGTCAAACGATGGGTAAAAACGTGTGATTCGGGGCGCGCTGCTCAACAGTAAAATAAAAAAAGAAGGACGGGGGGCAATTCAAAATATTTGAAGTCCGTAGTCAGTTCGTGAAATATGGCTAAAGAAATCACCCGACGACTTGCACGTGGAAGAATGATCGGAAAACTGGGGGGGGGCGTACTGTCACCAG
>BMAV01015175.1:0-26398 GCA_019973955.1 Trichonephila inaurata madagascariensis
AAAGGGAAAACACCATTATATTTAGTAACCGGGATATGTGCTTGCTTTTTTTTTTCACATGGACTGTCGAAATCTTGGTCATTTGAGACAAAATGCAATTGCATTACGTATTCTGAGTTTATTTGGTTTTTATACTTTATTTTTGTAGCCACTTACGTTGAGAAATTTATTTCACTTAAATACAGTGTTCTGAATGGCATTAAAATGTTTATAGCTGTGTGAGAAATCCCGTGTATTTTGCATGAATTTTCAACCTAAGATTTAGAAGCGGTTCTTGCTTAAATTTGGATTTTAACATCGAATCCGATAATAAGTTCTTTTCTGCCTTAATTATATGTGTTTTTTCCTCAAATGCAAAAAGGTAAATTTTCCATTAGAAAACTATTTAGTTTTGCAAGACATTGTGCTAACTAACGAGATAACCGAGATATAAAACAATAGAATATTCACAATTTAGTAGGAAGTATATATATACAAAGATAAAATGTGTGTATTTTAATATTCTTTTATTATATTATAATAAAAGTTTAAAAGTGTTGCACAAAATAAAGTTATAAATAAATAAATTTTTTAGTTTTATTGAATAGGATGAGCTTTTAGATATTTGTAATTATATAAACTTCATACAGAACGTGAATCCATTTTGCATACATATTTATTTCTTCTTTATTTTTTAAGACTCATGGAACCCCTGGGTGTGTCTTGCGGAACCCCAGGGTTCCATGGAACACAGTTTGAAGACCACTGGATCTAAGATCTTACATTATAAAGTCAAAAATATCTTAGATATTAGTTTTAAAAATGCTCTAAACAGAATATGGCATTCACTAGTCACGCATTATTTTCTGTCTTACTATTCTTCCTTTCTTATTACTTTCCCTGTTATTAATTCTCATTTTATATATATATAAAAAATTAAAAATATATCTGCATAATTTCTAAAAACTCTTTATTTGTATATTCTTACAGTGACCCCTGCATGTATGATTGGTGGATGTTTGACTTTGATTTACAATTACGGTTATGATTATAGGTGAGTAGTGATCATTTAATTTACATCGTTGAAACAAAATTGGCAAATTTTTTTCAAAATAGAAAAGTGATATAACTATACGGTTTTTCCCCTCTTAGGTGCCTTGTGGGTCCTTCTTCAGGAATGAGATGGCTCTTGGTGACTCCCATACTAATCTCATCTGCTGTAAGAAATGCTTATTATTCCATAATATTTTAGTATGATATATCAACTTTCATTCCTTTAATAAAATAAATAAATATGAATTTTGATACAAAGCAAGTAATATAAAAAAAAAAGTTTTTAAGTCAATTCCTACTTAGATCAACAAGGAAAATTTTTATTTTAGATACTTTTTATTAAATAGTTACAATGAATATAAATTTTTTATATACATAGGACAGAATCACAACATTAAGGTAATTCATTTTTATTTACTATCATTTAAGTATCGTATAGTCATTATAAACAATTGTGTCAATAAAATTTCAGTTCAACTGAATGCTTTAAGACGTGAGAAAAAAAACCTTTTCAAGTTTTGACACAAGTCGCCAAAAGGATAACAACGTGGCTGTATTTGTAATTCTTGTAGTGCATTTTAATCCATTAATTTTTATTAATTATAGTTAAATTACTGTATTGTCATCAAAATAATCCTGCATTGAGTGTTAGCTCAATGGATTTTGTTGTATTTTATTAACGATTGAAAATTCCACGAGATAAATAAATAAATATATAGAGTGTGTGAGGCTAATAGTAGGAATTGAAATATATATATATATGTGTGTGTATTGTAATTTTTAAAAAGAAATGGAATTTTTTTTATTTCTAAATATCCTTGATACTTTATAAAATTAAAAAATTAAATCCATAAATCCATTTAATCCATCCTTTTTTTTTAAAAAAAAAATCTTTTTTGGTGTACTAACTTATTCCATCGTTAAGCCTGTTACCATTTTTTTTCTTCCGGTAGTAAAACCTGACCAAATCACGCAAAAGACAGGTTGATCTTTCCTGTGACGTATTGGGATTGGGGCGTTAGGAACATGCTGCGATTGCGAAAGAAAATTTGCATTCGAAAAAATAGTAAATCTTTCTAACGAAGTCTAAAGCCTCTTTGATGCTGAAAGCGGTTGCGTTTTTTTCAAAAAATAATTTATTTGTTAATTAATTAATACTTTAAAATAGATAGAATGGAATACATTTAAATAAAATGGCATTCGATTTTTTTTATAAAAATCAATCACACACGATGAAAATAATATTTCAAAAAATCAGATGCGAAGTTTTAGTTTTGTGTGTATTATGAGTAAAACATCAAACAATGTACTTGCATATCGGAGGATAATATTTATTTTTTCTTCGATGACATATGGCAATACATTAAAATAATGTTTCCATTGTAAGTTGGGATTGCATACCGGGATACCGAATACCGGTATTTTGAGCCATTTGTACAATTTTGTAATACCGGTTTTTCGGTATTTACTAGAATTTTTTTTTAATTGCCTTCACTATATGTTCAGCGATCTCCAACCTAGCAAAAAAGTATACATTTTTGTTTTTATGTCTCCTTAACGGGCGAAATTAATTAGAATGTGCATACAAAGTTGCATCGTACAATCAAGAGAAGTAATAAAATATGTGAATCATCCAAAGAGGCGGGCCAAAACTCTTCTATTACAGCTCAGAGCGATTCTGCACTCGCGCTCGATTCGTAGTCTGATATTCATATATGTGAAAGCAAGGTTGAAGTGGTGAAGAAAGTGCTTAATATTTTTCGATATTTTTCAAATTGGTGAGTTTGTTATTCACATTGTATTTGCATATACTTTAGGGCTCAAAATTATTTTTCAGATTCATTATAAAACACTCATAAATAATAACACATAATAATGAATAAGAATAACTTTAAGGAACATAAAAAATCGAAGATGATGACACTAATGTCGATAGTGATAAGGAATTGTCTCTTGAACAAATATTAGAATTAGCGATAGCTAAAAAGAATTCAACAAACCAAAATATAATACAGAAATCAGCTATATCCAAAACCATCCGACGAGAAATCGATTTATCTGAAGATGAGAGGTTTTAAGTATATCGCGCATTGCTAACAGTACCACCAACTAGCGTAGATGACGAAAGAGCGTTTTTGACAGCTGGTACCTTTTGCACATAATTACATTCCAGGCTTAATGACAGTACAATTAATGCATTATGTTTTTAAGATCATATTTCAAAAATTTGTAATAATACCACAGATTCAACAGTGATACTTACATTTTTTTTTGTGATTTAAATAAATAAATAAGATGTTCCTTTACTTTTTTGGGGATTCTTTATATACTGTAATAATTTTTAAGTTTCAAGTTATTTTTTGTGATATTTGCACCCTCTAATGATACTGGCAAATAAAACAAATGCTTTTACTTTTTTTTTCTTTTTTAAAAAATTTCTAATACCGGTATTAAAACCGATATCTCGGTATTAAGATCTAAAAAATACCGAATACCGGTATTGAACTTTTGGTCCGATAGTGCAACCCCTAGTTGTAAGGTTACTGTATTAGTCATCTTTTGCCAATAATTTTTACTAAGAAAGCTCCCTTATTTTTGTGGGAAAATTATTTGATCCAAAAATATATCAAGAAAAAAGTCAGATGACGAAGAAATAGTTCTCGAGATAAACATGGCAGCCACAAAACGGTCATAAAATTCTTAATAATTTTATTCTATTTCATTTCTTTCTTGAATTATGTGTTAGTTTAAGACATCAATAGATAGGGGGAAAAAAACTACTTGATTTTTTGTACTTCACTTTAATTTAATATGAATTATAAGAGAAACATATTGCTGTTTTTAAGTATTTTTGTAAATTAAGTTCGAATTATTAGTGAAAGCATGCATTCAAAAAGTGGTGGCTAGCAAGAATATTTCTTAAAAGCATTAGAAGAAAAAGCATATGGAAAAAATAAGGTTTTATGCCAGAAAAAAACCAAAATAAGTTGTATGACAAAATATACTTCTCTCTGTAAGCTAGAAAAGTCAGAATAAAGTACTAACTTCAATCGTTTCTCATCTAAAAAGCAGATAGAAGTAAGATTCTGTTTCTTAGCATTAAATGAATTTGGCAGTGATGCCACTATTTAATATATCATGTATATATAGGAGAAAAGAGATTCGCGCTCACTCATCACGAGATTTCTGGGGGGGTGCAGAGAAAAATTTTCTTTTTTGAACGATTATATCTACAGACTTGAAATCTGTCAGGCATGTTTCTTTTGTTCACTAGAGATCCGCTAAGTAAGAACTGTTTTGCGTAAATTAACTTCCAATTGATATTGAAGTTTTTTTCTTTTTAAATCAAAATATATGAGAGTTATAAGAATGTTTATGAATGCAATCTAAAGTTTAGCTTGGATCGATTAGATCCAGCGATACTCAAAGTGCGACCACCGAGCCTTTTTAAGTGGCCCGGTCAGTACCCATTGCTCTGAAAAATTCACTTATTTAAGAACAGTATATTAAAAATTTGGTGTCAAGAAATCAAATATATCAATTTTGCTTTTTGTTTCGATGCCCAAAAGATTGGAATTGAAATTTTTTTTCTATTTGGAACGATTACGGTTAGTGATAACAGAAAAAGTGGAGTAGTGATAGTTTTATGGGGAAACTAATTTTTTATTTTTCATGTCTTGCAAGCAAAAAATACCCGAAGAAAATATATCTTTTTGGACGTTTGGGGAGGTTGACTATTTTGTGGGAAAAAAAACAAACATGGATCAGTAATTGTTTGATTTCTAAAGAAAGTGCTAAATTTTAAAAATTACCAATAAAAGGAACATTCCCAAAGGATTTTTTCCCGGGAAAGATCTTTTTCAAGATGTAATAAATAGGCTTTCTTTAAACATCTTTGCAACAGCAACAAAGTGTTTTGTCAGTGGCAATGTCACAGCGGTAACAAAGGCATCTTATGAAGTTTGTTATGTTGTTGGTAATCATATGAAACTTTACTGATGCATAAATTGTAAGGAATGTTTCTTAAATGCTTCTAATTTAGTGTTAGTGACAAAAATAAAAATAAAATCAAAACAGGAGTTAAATCATATTGACCAATTTTTTACATTTTAAAAAAACCCCCCCCTTCCTTTATTTCATAAAATTGCCCCCCCTTTGGGAAATAGTTGACATATGTATGTCGCCCAGCAAAAAAAAAAGGGGTTTAAAATCCCCCGGGATTGGGACTATCTTTTTTTAAAACCCGAGATATCAAAAACTTTAAGAGAACAGTCATACAACATCATGAAATACCCAGTGAGTATACTTAAAGCATTGTATGTTGTTTGAGTTCCAATAGGGTAAAAACGCGATGGAGGCCAAAATAAACTGTTGTGGCGTATTTGGAGAGGAAACAGTAACAGCCCGAAGATTCCAAAGATAGCTTGTGAAATTTTGCTTGGTTGATTTTTCTTTGAAAGATGAACGCAGATCAGGAAGACCACACATCAGGTGCCCGGGTTTTTAATGCTGTGCGGGGTATGAGGGGGAAAAAAACCCCACGAAAAATTTCCCCGGGTGAGCTTCAAGCTTGGAATTCATCAGATTAATGCCTCGTATTACGTTAAAAGGCTTGATTTCGTGTCCAAACCCTCTTTTTCAATACATTCGAACTAAGGAGGAAAAATTGATGGTCATAATTCCGATATGTTCTTCAAATCTTGCTCGTCACAAAAAAGAACAGTTTTTGGACAACTTGGTGACTGGATATGAAAAGTAGATAGTGTACAAACACGTACCGTAAAATCCGCCGTATAGCGCGCACCGGCGTATAACGCGCTCCCTCATTTTTACAAAAGAACGAGAAATGTGCATGTACAATGCTGGTATGTTTTTAAGCCATTTTTTTATTCGAGGTATTATCCCAGAATTTTGAAAAATAGTATATTTTTAGAATCAGAATCCTTTTAATTTCAGGGCATGTCGTTTCTTTCAAATAAATAATAAGCCGTTTTCTTTGTAAAAATTTCCAATTTTTTTTGTTATTTTTTTTTCTTATTTTGAAACTATAAATTTTTTTATCCCCGGCGATAACGCGCCCCCCTAAAATTTCGACGAAATTTTTTTGTTTTAAAAAGTGCGCGTTATTTGCCCTATTTTGGATTAGAAAAAAAGCATTAAGGGTTTTTTAAAGGGGGGGGGGCCCCCATCTCCATCCAAAGCTGGCGTGTATCAGAAATAGGTTATATTGTGTTGTTGGTGAGACAGCAAGTGCATAGTGCACTAGTGCTGAAAGTATATGAAACCCGTTATTGTTCGCAACTTGATATATGAAATAAAGAAATTCAACATAAACGTCCATCTTTGAAAAAAATTGGGGGTTTAATTTTGTCACGACAACGCTGGGGGCTACACGTGGGAAGGGGAAACACAGCATAAAAAGTTGCAGAGTTTGTGGATTGGGGAAACTGTAACTCAGCATATACTCCTCATATCGCAAAATCTGACTATTATCTGTTCAGGTCGCCGCAAAACTTTCTTGATGAAAATAAATATATAAATTATAAGGGTGTCCAAAGGGCAGTGGAAGAATACTTTGTCCCTAAAACATAGGATTTCTTTTCTAGAGAGTTAAATAAGCTGCCAAAACGCTGGTAGACAGTTGTAACTAACAAAGAACATTATATTTTAAATTAAATTTTAAATAAAAAGTGAAAAAAAAATGTTTCTGTTTTCTTCAGAAAAAAACGACAGAACTTTCCCTTACATATGTATAGTACGATAGGTTGTATTCATAAGTAACTAAATACGTGCATGAGTTACTGAAAGTTGTGGAAACTCCGTAAGTGATTAAAAATAGTTGAAACTGTTGTTGTCTTCAATACATCTGCATAATTCACTAAAAGTCCTCAGATTCATGATTCATGCTGGATATATAAGAATGTGTTGTAGTCAATTTACAAGACTTTTTAGAAACATAAAACAAAATACTTATAAAGCATTCCCAAGTTTTCCTTAAAAAAAATAAAGAATACTTTTCGAAGCATAATATAAAAACACTATTTTTAGAATCAGTCTATAAAACTACAATATTTTTAAAAAACACAATAAAAGATCACTCTAGTTTTAGAAGTTCTGCATTTTTTTATATGGCAAAATACTCGTATAAGTACCACTAACATTGTAATAACAATAGCAGGTATTTAATTAAGTTTTCAACAATGGTTTAACGTCATAATTACATTAGCTAAAAGTAATATTTAAGTTTTGTGTATTTTTTGGGAAAAAAAATTCATGTTTTACTTTGGTTTTTTTTTTTCAAGGGAAAATATTATAATCAAACCATTAAAAATAATTAGTTTAATTCAGTGGTTCTCAAACTTTCAATATTTGCGGCCCAATATTCAATCGTAAATTTCATCACCCCCCCCCCTACATACAATGACAATGTATTGAATTCAATAATACTACACTTTGACGCTAAAGATACAATGCGACTTTAACCTCTTAAGTGTCACTGGCGTATATAAACGTCTCATTCAGCTAAAAAGTTAATTGCCCCCGGACGTATATATACGTCTTTTCGAAGTACTATCTTTTATGAGCACTGCTATTCATAAAATTATTCTGAAGACTTTGGAATGCAATAAAAGTACCGTGACAGTGTTTGTTAGGGATTTACTTATTTCAGAGGATTTGCTTACTTATTCCTTTTCTCCCCCTCCCCCTTCCCCAATACATCACATACGCACGTCACGGGGAAAACGGTGGCATTGGGGAGTGAACCACGTATCTTTTAATCGGTAGTTAAGGGAATAATTATAAACAGTACAAATGATCAAGATGAGCATTAATTTTTGGATATAATTTTATATATGACAAGCCCATGGGGTCAAACTTGTACTTAACTCAGTATTAATAATTATAAAATACATTTTGCAGCACCGATACATTTATAAGTGTATTATATCAGTGTAAATGTGTATTTATTTCTTTTTACGTCAGAATGTATTTTGTTTGCTTACTTTCATTAAATTAATAACTTTTTTAAATAATCTTTTGTTTTCGAATTTTCAATATGCACGCGCCCCCCTCGTAGAGTTATCACGTCCCCCCAGGAGGGCGCACCCCACAGTTTGAGAAACGGTGGTTTAATTATTGTAGTTACAATGTATAAAAAGCGTCTTGTATACACATATCAATTGAGCTGCTATTAATCGATTTAGTCATGCCATTAGAATGAGCCTCCGGAGTAAACAAGTACAGCGCATGCGCTCTTGCAATTAACTCATTACCTTTGCTCTCACTTAAGCCTCTTATACCTAATTGATTGTTTATCGCTTAAATTTCGGATACATTAAGGATTCACTTTATCTCCAGAAGGTTAAACTTGGTAATGGAAAAGTTAATTCTTAAAGGAGAGGAGAATATGGGTTGGGGCTAAAAGGGCACATCTTCTCCATTTTCTCAAACGCTTTAAGAGATTGAATTTCCTTTGAGATTACGACGACGTGTCTAATCGGTGATCGCGCTTCTTTAAAAGAAGTAAATTACGTAGGTATATCGTGTTCCATCGTTTTATTTTATAATGTTTGAATATTTAAGTGTAAATGCTCGAATGTTTGTACACTGTTTTTACTAAAAATTTATATGTTTTAAAATTTTAGACTTTAAAGTCAGCCAAAATTAAAAATTTAATTTTTATGAGCTTGCTGTGGCACTGCTGTTGAGGTCGCTGTTAAGGCCGGATCACTCCTGTGAAAGGCTGCATTGTGACGTCATTGGGATGCTCGTAGGTGTGAGCCTTGATAGGTCACAGTAAGTGTGAGAGAATCCAAGTGGTGAATCTGGAAGTCGATCGGAGAGAGTACCGAAGCCTGTAGAAATGCCTCTCTAACGTCTATGAAACTCTTTTGCGTATCGAGAGTCTCTGGGTTTTCCCTTTCGGTGTCTTTTTAACTCTAGAATGCTACCCCTTCGTCTGGCAGACTACGTCTATAACAAATCACCTTGTACTCTCTTCCTCAAAACAGGAAATGGAACGTGATACTCAGTACCTTCGTATGACCTTGGCTACTAGAGAAAGGATATTTTTTTTCCTTCCAAATGTTTTCACGTGTTGTATTTTTAGAATTATGTTAGTCTGAGAGACGAATGGGTAGCAGTAACGTTTGGGTTTGAGAACCTGTCTTAGTTTTTCTGCGTTATCAGGACAATGTCAAAACTCTTTCTCGGAGAAAGTCTTTGGGGTATAAACCTGAGGCCTTTTCAAAGAGTAGAATTCTAGGGTTCAAGATCGAATACGTCACACCCGTCCAAGCCTCACGGGATGCTTTGGACGTGGCCTGGATTACTATTCAGCTATTGGCCCTAGTCCCCCTCACGCGGTGGGCTTTGAAGCTTAGATTTGAGTGGGAACTGTGATGGTCACCTCTCTGTTGGCTGGATAAAGGGAGGTCAAAGTTGACTTGCCTTAGAAAATAATCGTCAGAGTGTCCGGTCTCAGATAATTTCCCTCGAAACTATATGACCGTTGAAACGTCATTAGTTCCCTAACTGGAAATGGGTCCTTTGGTGAAGAACGCCGCAAGCTTATATAACCAATATTATTTTTTGCAAAAATATTAGTACTCCATATATTTATTTGTTATCCAGAGAAGAGCTAATAAGAACTTAGAGCTGGGTGGGCAAATAGCTGACCCGCCAAGATAATCAGTAAACCAAACAGACAGAAATGTTCTCTATATTCGGGCAAACATATATTTGTAAGCAAAGTTTTCCTTGCATTAAAATCAACAAGGGTAAACCTAAATGCAAGTTGTCTGACATTAACTTACAATATGTTGTGATGAAGAATTTCAACAAGTAATCTTCACGTGAATTAGAATATACATATAAAATGTTTTAATATAATTTTATCACAAGAAAAATTTATTTTAATTCAATTCCTTGGTAAAATGAAGAAAGAATAACAAAGTTTCAAAAGATTATCCTATCATGAAAAAGGCTTCTACAGTAGTAATATTTTTTGCTTATATATATAGCAAGGAGCTTTGCATTGCATAATTAGGAAGTGGATTTTATATTATTTGTGTTTTAATATAGAATAGAGATATTTTAACAGAAAACCCCTGATTATTATTGAATCTAACTCTGAAACTAATGTGATTTTTCAAAACTCTAGTTCAGCTTTTATGTAGAAATCCTAACTATATGTAGGCAAAATATAGAAAAATGTTTTGAAAATAAGTAATTTTTTCTTCACTTTTTTTTTTTAAATTACATTTGATAATTTTTTTTCTATAAAAATATTTGTAAGCCAACTTTAAACATAAATTCCTAATTCACAACTGATACTAAATCTAGAAAAAAAAAAAATTCGCTTGTATACTTCTTTAAAATTACAATTCCGAACATCAGTCACCAAGAATTACATTTGCTATAATAAAACGACATTTTGTTTAAATGTTTTGTTGAAGAAATTTTTTTCAAGCACATGAAACATTTTTTCAAAAAATATATAACCACAGAATTGATTTAAATTTTTTAAAAAGTCACTATGTGTAACTTTTACCAGCGTCTTACAACATTCTAAGTTTTATATAGGTGCTGCCATCTATGAATTTTTTCCAAAACTGCTTTGTATTGCCTTTACAAAACATGTTTCGTTTTACTATGGGTAATCTGTCAAACATACATGTCTCTCCATCTGTAGAACTAATCGGCACTTTTTTCTAAGTATTCTTCGGTTATTTGTCACAGTTATTTAAGAATTCTTCCAACATTGTGATAATAATTTCATTATTTATTTTAACTAATATTTGAATCAGATTTTTATAGGTGCTTTCAAATATCATGTATATTCACCTTATATATTATTAATGTTGATATTAAAGGGAATGTATTTTGTGTTATCCAACAAATCTTTTACTTATCTTTTATTTTGTTGAATTTTAAAAACAAAACCCAAATTATTAATGCTATTACTTAGAAAATTGTTCCATTATTAACATATTTTCGACTGATTCTTATTGTTTGCTTTAATAAGTCAAGTTTTAGGAACTTTCAATAAAAACACTTTTTTTTATTGTTTTTCATTTTAATAGAAAATTATTTTCAACAAAATACATAAGATTATACGAGACTGAATATGGGCCACAATTTTTAAGTTGAAAAATATTGATTTATTGAAGTGGAAATTAAAACATGAGGCCTTGTACAGGTTAATGAAGTTGAGATATGGAAATCGTAAAGTGTATTCTATCAGTATTGGACAATTTTAAGTTGAATAAATGTTCTTAGCTCCTATTACCTAAAATTAAATCAAAGACAGTTGTTTGAAATCATCTTTATTTATAACATCTTGCTGTATTATGATAAATGTATATGCTTATGATATATAAAAAGGGTTATATGTTATATTATAAGTAACTAAGAAATTTACTGACATTCAATATTTTGCTCATTTGTGATCATTACTATCTTGTAAAATGCTTTTTTTTTTTTTTGCAAGAAAGTTTGCAAATGATGTATAAAATTTTATTAAACTTTCAAAATGCCACCTTATGTGAATACGTAATTAACAATACGATGTTTTTTTTTTTCAGTTGGCTTTTACGTTTTCTGTGCTCACGTGTATCAATTATGGAACCCCTGCAGTAAAGAAAACAGTAATAGTAAATGAACTGAGGTAATTGTTCTGTTGTTTGAAACATTTTTACTCCATTTCCATTCTTTTTAAGATTAGAACTAATGTACAGGAATTATATTACTCTATCATATTGTTAACGAAATGAATATACAGGGTTATCAGAAATGACTGAGCCGATTACAAAATTTAATAATTCCCAGATGAATAAAAAGAAAAGGATAACTAAGATGTCATTGTAAAGACAAAATATGAAATTTTTTTCGTACGTAACATTTCTTGACGTTAAGTAAAATTTGTTTTCACAAATGTGTTCAATGTAACTTCCTTTAGACACCCGTATAATATCCTTGCGAACCTGGTCGCCGTGGACATTTGCCTTTACACAGACATCCCGTTACCTGGAACTGTTTATACCCCATCTTCTTATAATCTTAATGTCGGTGCATTTCTATGGTACTTTCTCCGAAATTCACGCTGAACCGTAATTACGGACAGACTTTTTGCAAACGAGAGCACGCAAAACGGCTTCTCCCTCTGCGACGACGCCATTTCCACTTCTGTTCACAAATACAACATTGCTGCCACCTATTTGAGAAAAACAATGTTACCAGTGGCGAAACAGGGAGGGTCCTGGGGATCGGACCCCAAACCCTTTGATTTTTTTCCGATTGATTATAATTCTAAGTATATAGTACGTAAATTTAGTATTTGTTGTAATGATTTTTATTAATTAATGCTAATTATTTATTCAATAATTAGTTTTTACTGTTTTTATTCCGAAAATTGACAAAATCAAAAGGAGCATGATACATGAAAGGTGAACTTTCGACCCCGGACCCCCTTAAAAAATTCTTGTGGCTACTGGGAAATTTTCAAACAAAATTTCATATTTTATCTTTACAATGACATCTTAATTATCTTTTTCTGCTTATTCATCTGGGAATTATTAAATTTTGTAATCGGGTTCAATCATTTCAGATAAGCCTGTATTCAAGATCAAATTAATCAGAACCGTTATGTAACAACATCAATTCGTTGTTAGATTAATTCAAGTATTTAAAAATAAATTATTTTCAGAGGTGAAATTTAAAATGTCAAGCTGAAATTATCTTCTTAAATCGAAAAGACCAAAAGTTTTATTAATTTCCAGTCAATTATTTATTTTTATTTCCCTTGCGTCAAATTCGCCTTTCATTTACGTTTACAAAAGTCGAACCAGAGAATATTTAGTTTCAGTCACTAATGTAATAGAATGAATAAAAGAAAGAGAATCTTTTGAGAAAAATATAGAATCTTTATAACGTTGATGTAAATTTTATCCTGAATAGTATCAATTAATTATTATCATAGCAACATTTTAGAACTTTTTCAAAAATTAAAAATAAATAAAGGGTTTCTTTTTTTAAGGTAACACATATGTTTATTTTAGAATATATTTTTTTCTTTCTTGACAGAACACTCGCAAAAATATGAACAAAAAGCGAATAATATTTTTTTTTTAAAAAAAAAGAAAAAAATTACTTTAAATTGAATTGATTCGAACAAAATTATGAAGAATTTTTTTTTTGGTTCAAATAATAATTTAGAACAAAAGATTTACGATCATTTTTACTCAAATAATCGAACAAGAACAAAAAATAGTTTTGAACAAGAATCATTAATTAAAAAAAAGAGTTCTTCTTTTAAAAAATTTTAAAAGTTGACTAAAATTACTTATTTTAAGATTTATTTTTGTATTTAGAGAGAAAAAGTTTAAATTCTCATTTTTTTTTTTTAATTTTGTAATATTTTTTGGCTTCATTTCATTTGATTTTAAAAATTTCGGATCAAAATTGGCATTAAAAATGCATACATTTTGTGTTTTTCAAAATTTAATAAAATTTCAAACTAAAGATACACTTTTTTGTTTAGTAGTATATAAGAATCCGTTGTTTAGAAACAAAAATCATGAATAGATGACGGCTTTCGTGATATTAAACTTCTTTTTTCGTATATTAGCTCCGCCACACGAGCCAATTTCATCGTGATCGTCCTCTTCATGTTGACATGGCTGTTCGGAATATTTGCTCTCGTGGATCTGGGATTTGATAGCGACGAGATACCAGCTTTCAATCCCATATTCCAAATACTCAACTCGTGTCTGGTAAGCCTCGTGTAATCTTCGCAGCTGTGCTTCTGTGTCTTGTTCATTTTTTTTAATGTTACTTTCTGTTATTGGCATAAAAATATGAGAGAGAGAGTTTGTGTATGAATAAATGACACTTAACTATCTTTATTTACTATATTAAAGAATAAAATTAATATTTAATCTGTACGTGTGAGGAAAGAATTTGACATTCAAACAGACTACATGCAAGGTGGCTTATTTCGTAGCTCTGAACCCCTTTTTGGGTAAGCTCACTTTGGCTTGGGGGGCTGTGTTTCTAGTAAGTGATTTCAAATCGGATATGCATAGTCACTACACATATTTCACTTTAATATATTTTTTATGTCTAATACCTTTAAATATTTCACAAATGTCTATAACAAAGTTTGATATAAATTCTTATAAACCAGATTTAAAAATATCAAGCATAATATTACAAATAAATGGCTTCGACTTTCATAAAATTTTTTTACTATTTAAAGTTTAATAAAGTTACAGTTTCCTTATTACTTTGAGATAAATCTGTTTTTTTTTTAAAAAAAATCGTAATTATATTAAAATCTCAAAAGATATATTGCTTCTAAATATCTTAATGTTTTGTTAAGACATATTTCGCTTTTCTAAGTCGATTATGCCACCATATCAATTTATGCCCATATTACAAGTAGACAGTTATCCTCGTTTAAAAATTATCATTTCAGACATAATATATATAAAACTGAAAAACAATACAATTTTAATTTATTTATTATTTAACAATAAGAGAAAAGAAAGTCTAATAAAAAAACGCTTCCAAAAAATTTAACCCTACATTTCTAAGCAGAACTTAAAAAAAAAAAAAAAAAAAAATACGTCAAAATAGACAAGTTCATGATCGTTATAAAATGAACTGTAATTTTACTATTTTTAAATATCTATTCATGTCAAACAAATTTATATTTAAAAAAACTAACTACTTTAGAACAACTTAAATATATGTCATTTATTTCAAAAAAGAATTATTTGTGTAAGAAAATTAGAATAAATTTTGAATAAAATGTAAAATTCTGCCAGAATTCTCTTTATTATCACCAGAATATGCTCTTATTTCAATATTTTCACTTATCGTCTGATTTTAATTCAGGAGTAAAATTCTTCTTAATTTGGAATTCTTTTGTATATATGCTTGATTACTATTCATCGACTTAATGAGCGGAAATAGAAGCTTTTATCCTAATATAAATACTTGTTTTTTCTTCACAGGGTATATTTATTGTATGCCTGATAGGCCTAGGATCGAAACACTTTCGTTATTGCCTCTGCCACTCTGACAAGAACAGCACCAAGACAAAAGTAAGAATAACATTTGATGGATTTAATCACTTAAGCTCGAGTGGGTCAAAGCGTTGCCCGATTCGGTGGCTCTAATATCGACTAAATTTGATTTGCTGTGGCCTCTGCTTGTCACGATTCATTAGTTCGTATTATCGTCAACGTCACTTTGTTTGGTCATTAGTTTGTACATCGCCATGGCGTCATAATTTAGGTCTCCATTATAGGAGATAATTATTAGTACCTCAATCTGTTTATAAAAGATTGATTTTCCCGATTATTATAAGTAAGAGAGAGTAATTCAAAATTCCCAATCATAAGAGGGGGATTTCCAACCATAGAAAATAATTTCATTCATTAATGTAGAAAAATATGATTGAGAATTATTTATATCAGTTTTCAAACCCAGATACTTTCTTTAGATAATTTAAAATTATTGGATAATCATAGTTAAACTTCATACTTTATGCATTCTTAAATAAAAATAATTTTTGTGATCATTGCATATATAGGAATGTTGATTTTGTATGTTTCAAAAATGAATTATGAATTACATATTTTTGTGAGGTATTTTCTTAAAAGACCATACTGTGTTAATATGAACTAGTAACAGTTTTAAAATTAAAAAAATGTCGGAGAATATTAAGACAATATAATTATATTCAAACACTACAGAGTTTTTAAAATTAATCTCAATATGCTGTTTTAAGAAAATCGTAATTCACTTTTCTTGCTGCCTATAAATCGTAATTTATTCTTGAACTCTCTCGAAATTACATTAGATTTTCTTTTAACAAAACCAATTAGTACAAGTGTACACATTTACAACAGCAGAGGTTTTTACTTCAAATAACTATCGAACACACAATAATACAAATTCGTAGTCACAATTTTGCACTAGGCAAATGAAACGCATCATCGCTGCCAAATACTTTACTACATTGTTGTTTCCCTGTATCATCCTTATATAGGCTCTGAAGAATTTTCTGGATTTTTCTAGATGTATCTATATTTTTATCACCATTCATTAAGTATCACAAAATAGTATTCTGTCTTGACTTACAAATGATCGTTCTGGCCACAATACCCTCCGCCATTTTTGTAACAATTTATAAAAATAAATTAGGATGTATTTAACAAAATATATTTAAGAAGACATCAAAATATGATACACCAAGAAGTATGTTTGATTTAGAGTTATTGGCAAGGACCCTTTTTTTCGCCAAGTTTCTCGTCAACTAATAATTAATTTACCAGAATGAAAGTGTGTTGCTCATATAATTCTTACAAACGTATATTCATCATCTAGAAATAAAAAGTAAGAAAGATAAGCGTTATTTAACAAGGAAACTATTGAAAACAGAAAAAAATTGGTAGGAAAACCTAGAGGTGTTTTAAATGCGTTTACCAATGAAAGAAACCTCACTGTAAAGAAAAACGATCTGTAAAATTCGTTGGCATCGTAAATCCCGTATGTATCAAAAGAAGCTAAATCATTGAAAAAGTACCAAGAAAAGTTATCTAATTATAACGAAACTTTGTGTGCTTATATTTTTGATATTTTATTATATTTTGATGATCAAAAAGTGACTAGTTGCAATTCTGGGTGAACTTTTTTCATATTGTTACGTAGATCGGAGTTCGAGAATTTTATGCTATCGGTCTCAAATAACAAGACAGTTGTTCAGGAATGATGAAAATTTATTGTTGAAAAAAAAATCCTTTAAATACAGAATATAGCACTAGAATTCATTTAATAAATCCCAGAGCGTTTTCACGCTTTCTACAGCACTCAGACATAACTATCAGTGTCTAGAAATACAAATACGTGATGTATTTGCAAGCTGTTGAGCTCGATCGATGCAACTCTTCAACTGCTTAAGACAATACTGACTCAGTTTCGGCAAGCGACTCTCTATTTATAGGCTGCCTGTATCTTTCGAGAAAAGATCCGCTTACGTGATAGATCGTGATATTAATAGATTTCTCAAATAATTTCAAAAGGCATCCATATGGTCACCAATTCTCCAAAATAGTTGCCAGCATGGTTGCCAAGTTTCCATTGAATCACCATTATAATGTAATGAACGGCATTGCTTGAGAATATTAAAATTTTAATATAAAATAAATACAACAGATAATAATAGTGACGTGTTACACATTTATATATAAATTATTTACACTATTTTAAGCATTCATTACACAAAATTCATAACAATATTAATCCTATTTTTGGAGAAATGAAGAAATTAATTTAAAGTTGGGACCAAGAACATTCCATCTGAATTTCATTCCTTCAACTCATTTGGCTATAATAATGTCCTATTTTGTATTCAGTTCAAACACTTGTCACCATTTGAGAAAGGGCATGAAAGCAAGGTCATCAAGTCCAAAAATCCCTTGGCAATTTCGTCAGACAATATAAGGGCGCCATTCCACGATATTGACTGAATGGTTAAATTGGACAGAACAGAATAATCGAATTATAAAAATGATAGAATTTGAGGACAAAACGATTCTCAAGTGTGCACATCCTGTACAACAGTAACCTCAAAAATATTGATGTCTCACAAAACGAATGTGAGCTTGCGGCCTTCATTATGCTACTGCCCCTTCTTCATTATGCTACAGCCCCTTACCACTGTATACTGACAAGCGCGTATTGTAGCGATGCAAAGATTATTCTATCTAGAATATCATTCACTAAGGCAGAATTTTTTTTAGCGATGATTTCCCTTTCGAACTGAACCCTGATAATCAGCATTATACATATCTGGTGATATCCAGAACAGCGACAGGATACTAACCTAATTGCTGGTTGCCACAAAACCTAATATCCGATTGTTGCTATCTGAAGTACCATTTCATTTTAACCTTTTAGTGGGAAGATTACTTCTCATCTGCATGATTTTACAAAATACACCTGTGGGATGCGCAAAATCCATCATAATATATTGACCTTATTATTATAACGTTAGTAAGACTAATTCTTTGTGCTGCCATATATTGCACATAATCCAGCAACTAATGCATCTGTAAATAGGACAAAAAATGATAGTGCTAAAGAAGAAGTACTTTGTCCAAAAGCTGTCGATGTATATAATGATGTCATGGGAGGAGTTAATCGCTTCGATCAAAGAAAGGAAAGATACCAAATAGAAAGATCTGTAAAATGGTGGTATCATATCTTTTAATTTCTTGTTGACCTTGCCGTCGTTAAGGTATCTGACTACGTTCGGAACCGTGATTTAAAAAAACGCATAAATGGATAATTTTCATCATATTTAGAGTCACTTAAGAGTAAAATATATGTATAAAATTGTTTTAAGGACATTTTGACAAAAAAAATTTATTTAAATACAATATTTCGGCAAAAAATTAACTTAGAATAAACTTTTTTCGAAATGTTCTCCTTTTGTGAAAAATGCTTCTATTATAATAATATTTTGCCTGTATATAGCTCAGACATCTGTACAGAGGTTCAACTATGATTTTTGAAAAATTCACATTATTTTCACAGTTACAACCCATTGAAATAATTATCGGCGTTTTTTTCTTAACATTTCTCGCCTCTGTTGTCGTAAAACATGGATAAACCCACTTCTAAGTTATATATTTTAAAAAATCTAGTTGAGCCTCTGTACAGAGGTCTGAGCTATAGACAGGTAAAATATTATTATAAAGAAGCATCTTTCGCAAAAGGAGAATATTTTGAAAATGGGTCATTCTATGTTCATTTTTTGTCAAAATATTGTACTTAAATAATTTTTTATTGTAATACTATTCTTAAAACAATTTTATATACATTTTCTAATCCAAGTGACACGAAATATCATAAATATTATCCATTTATACGTATTTGCACAATCATGGTTCCGAACGTAGTCGGATACCTTAATAGTTTCATGCTGGGGCAGGTGAACAAAAGAAGCAGGAGTTTAGACCAGCTAACATTACGTTTTGCATTAGCTCGACAGTTAATAGATGGATATTTTTCAAGAAAAGGAAAAGAAGTCCTGCTATCTTCTAAGCAAAGAACTGTATAGTTCCGGATAATGTACGCTTAGCCAGTGTAGAAAATCACCACATGCCTGACATGGTTTCCAACTATAGACGATGTAGAAAATGTAGCAGAAAGGGACAAGAAAAGAAGACTGGCTACATGTGTGCAGAATGTGATGTAGCGCATTGCAACGTGCTTCTCATCTTTACATGACAAATAAATTTAATTTTATTTATGGGGGTGAATGGTTCCTCGGGAAGTATTATTCCAACCCCTAAAATTTAAATGTAAGCATAAAATTCGGCAAAATAAAATATATTTCCTTAAATTCTATTGTTTAATTGTTAATAAAACATAAAAAAACTGCGAAAAATTCAAAAGAGAAATAAATGGCCCACAAAAGAGATAAAATATGGACCTTTTCGGCTGTCTTCCGTAAAACCCTTACTTCACGGCAGCCCTCCAATGATTTTCTATTTTTAATTTTTTGGTCTTCCATAGCAATACCTAATTATTTGTCAAACATTTGCTTATTATTACTCACACCCAGAAATTCCTTGTTTACCTACTATGACTTAGTAAGTAAAGGTCAGAGGCCAAAATCTAAGTCATCACCCTACTCACTGACCACAACGCTTCCTTAACCAAGCAACATCCATGAAAAATGACCCATGTTCAGATTCTAATCAGGTGTGTGCCCCATTTTATTGATCTCAGCGGTTCTTAAACTATGGTCCACGAAACCCTTGGGGGACCTCAGCGCCTTTGTAGGGGCTCCGCAAAGGTCTGTTAAGATTTAATTCTTTTACAGACGCTGAAAAGCCTTGTGCAAAAATTGAAAAATGTGCCCTCCTACACTAAATCTCAAAATTGCCCCTCGATAAAAAAAACTCTACTAGAACATGTATTTCGGTCAAGAATAATGTTTTTTTTTTCATTGTTTGCAAATATACAGCCATTACTACAACGTAATATTTTTTAAAAACAGTATAAGTACATGTGCAAAGAGAAGTAATAGAGGCAATCTTAGAACTATTGATGAACCTTTAAATCATCCAGCCATGTGTTGGAAGACAGGGAGGGGGCGTTCATAATCTTGGGAGTCTATATATCAAGTTGATACATAAAAGGGGGGGACGGCGATCGAAAGTTTAAGAACCGCTGTTTTAAATGAACAATTGCAGAGGATTTGACAAGAAATACCGCACAATGGAAAATTCATCAATTCTGTGAATCAATGTTGAATGGGATAACAGCTCATATAAGAGCTAGAAATGTGCAAGTGCCCTGTTAATGGTTATGTGATATAAGTCTGAACATTGATCATAAAAACTATTGAAAACACCAGTTCAGAATCTATATCACGTGGATACATTTAGTTCAAAATGATAATTTTTCATTGCATTTGAGAAAAGAAGAATATTTTACGTTGATATATTGTTATCGTTCTCTTAATTGTATATAAAAATAGATAACAGTGAATTTTGCTTTGTTTCGGCTAGGATAATAATATTTAATATTTTAGAAAATGAAAAATAATAAAGGAATTTGAAAAAAAAAAATTGAATGCACTTAATAATAATAGTTAAACAAAATTCAGATTTTTTTCAATGTATTAGCTTGAACTTTTTTAATAATAACAAATGAGACATGGGATATTTTTAGAATAAAATCAAAGTAAATACCCTTAAAAAAAAGTGCGCAGTTTCCTTAAAATGTTTATAAGCATACAACAATGAGTTTTTTTTCTTTAAACAAAAAGCTGTTTTATTTTTAGACTAACGTAATGTTAAAACGAAGAAAGCCAATATGCACTTCAAAATTTAATTTTAACTTATAAAAAAAAATTAGTATTTTTTTTTCTGCACAAAAAAATAATTTTTATATTTTTTTTTTTAAAATTTTTTTTTTTTTTTTTTCATTCTGTTTTCGCAACCGGGCGCAAAGGAACAAAACTTAAAAACACTTTGATACTTTTTTTAAATAAATAATATACTTTTTAAAAACAAATGAAAAAAATTACTTTTTGAATCATTGAATTTGAAGGTACTTTTGTGTGTGTGTGTTAACAGTAAAAGCAAATTATACACTCTTTCCTTCGAATTATTTTTTTTCTCAAACATTTCTAATTTCACCTGTGTATCCGCATATATATTATTACCACCCAAATTACTAGTGCCGCCATCTATCAGCACATACAAGAACTACAACTTGGACTAATTTATAAGCAGATGTTTAGATTCTTAAAATTTCATACTGAAGAGGATTAAAATCATATTTATGTGGAAAAAAAAAGTGTAGCGCAACTTTATTTTTGTTATTTACTTTTTTTTTATTTTTAACTATTTTTAAGAAATCTCATTTAATCAGAAATGCAAATTTTCACATTATCATCGATCGTATAAATAAATTTGAAAATCTTTATATAATTCTTTATAAAATGAAAATTTGTTCAGTGTTAACTGTCGTACATAAATACACGCTAGTCGAGATTTGTCAAAAACATAATTTACTTAAATATTAATTTTTTATATAAAGTTATCTTAGTGTTCTTAACTCTCTTCTGATTCAGAAAAAAAAAAAAAAACGGAGGGGGTGGGGAAATTTAACAAAAACGAGTTTGTGAATTAAATTTTTTTTTTTATTTCGAGAAACCTGAGTAGTAATTTTCTTCTTTTTTTTCAGGCATTGAATCTTGATCCTTTCGATATCCATGACAAAGCAGCAATAAGCAACAGGAAAAAAATATGTAAGGTTTTCTTCCATAATTTGAAACATGTATTCTTCATTAAAATACTTAAATTGTTACCTGTATAATGAAAAATCGACACGTATACTTTACTTGTTAAAAATATTAAGTATAATACAGCAATTTAAAATACTTCACTCTTAATTCAAAATTTATAATAATCTCACAAAAAACAAATCTATTGATTTTTCAAGAAACACTCTCCTTTTGGAGATATAAAATGCTTTCGCGTTTTAGTGCTAATAAATTTAAATCATGTTGAAAAGGAAAATGTAAAGATTTTTAACAATGTTTTGACCCTGTGGAAGAGTTTATCTCTCAATGTATTAAATCCAAGTGAAGACAATAAAGAAAATGAGAAATGTTCCTTATACCATAGTAATGTAAAATTTATATACGACTAACCTCCTTGAAACAATATCATAAACATTTCAATTACCTGCTTTTGACCTTACTATTAATGTATGATTTGAACCACAAATCTTCCGAACACCATTATTGCACGTTGGAACCAATTGGGCTGAAAAGAAGCATTCCTTCAGAACAATTGTGATACGTGGGTGAGAAAATCACCACATACATCCACATAGGGTATTTTTTTTTTTTTGTTTTTTCTATTTGGGGATTTGTTCAGTAACATTTAAACATAGTTGTTGTTTTCCAGTTATTATTGCAATAGATATGCACACCCTCTGTTGTATTGAACATCATTTTTGGAAAGTCTTCTAGTGACGTCATCAGTAGTCTCTAGCTGCAATTATGTTGCATGCAGCATAGGCCGCCATCTCGAGTTGTTTTTCCGAGTTGATCTCGAGTCAGATCTTGGTGGTGTACTGGGTGATTTGATCTGACTATCATTGATTTCAGAGCACTGCGCTTTGAAATATCATTAACAACCAGACCAAAAAGGAATTTACCATCCTCTAGACCAGTTATGATGTCCTTTTACTCCTAACATTGGTAGTTGTAATGCGCTGCGTAGGAGAACATATTATATATTCTCATTTAACGTATGAAATAATAATTAAATCATTCCAAATGTGCTTAAAAGTATAGCGCATAAAAATCTAAATTTATTTGCAATATAAAATGATTTTAAATGTTACTGATTTTTGCTATGTATGCAAATGCCATCAATAAACAGTATTTACACAACTGCAAACATAATTGCTCTCAGAAATCTTATCTAATTTGTATTAAATATTGATAGAAAATAAATATTTACCATTAAGAGAAAAAGGACTTTTAATATTTTTAAAGATTGTTTATAGCTTACTTTGTGCAAATAAAGCTACCTTTATTGCATATCTAAACTAATATTTGTACAATAAAATATTACATTTGTTTTGTAGATTATTTTTTGCACGCTATTACTTTTTAAAATCTACAAATCGATTAATTCAATTTTTTTAAAGAATTCATTTTATATTTCATGAGAGATCATCTTATACCTTTATTTTATCGATTAAAATACATGTCATCACAGTTTTAAATTTGATAAAATAATACATAAATTTTATATAATAGAAGAAAAATATATTATATAATTGTTATTTATTGTTTTGTCTTTCAGATATAAGCTAAACTGAAAATCAAGTCAAACGTATCAACTGTTCCGAAGAAATTAAGTATGGATTTCCTATTAAAAGATACACTTAACAGCTCATTTTCCACAAAAGAAAATAGTACAATGAAGATTTAAGTATTAGCAGAACTTTTAAGATTAGAGAAATATAGATATTACTATTTCGCTTCTGTAAATATTTTGCTTCTAGCTTCAGTTAATAAATTTTAAATATATTGCTATTAGAACAGACTAGTTCAGTTTTTTTTGTATACGTAACATTCTGTAAGAGCAAAATGTACTTGTGCTTTAAAAAGAGTTCAACAAAAGCAAACAAACAGAGAACAATTATGGGGTTGAGATGAAATATTTGAGTGTGATTAGTTAAAGATAAGAGAAGATAGAAATTCTTAGCTTGACGTTTATTTCTATAAACAGTTTTGAATCTTGAAAAAGCAAATTCATTTTTACACACAATTTCATAGAAATAGAATTGGACAAAAAAAACTCACTGAAATAAACGCAGTAAACAAAAAAAAATAGGTTTATTTTAATTTGAAATGTAAAATGTGTAGTACACAATGAGTTCATTTTGTAGTTCTGTAGAACAGAACTCTAAAAATATAAACATTTTCTTTTACATGAAACAAGACTTTCAAAAAGTAAGAATAGAAAAATATTCGTTTTCACAAAACAAATTATTGATAACATTTTACAAAGAAATAGCTTTTAGAATCAGAAAAAAAGAGACAGCAAAATAAATAACTTCTCTCAATTTCTTTATCCTGCTTTTTAAAAAGCAGGGCTAAGTTTTTTTCAATAATAGTAATCTTTCATATAAGAATAAAACAAAGTACAAAAAAAAAAAATGGATCAGAAAATAAATTCTGATTCTGTAAAAAAAGAAAGTTCATACAAACATTTCTTCACAGATACTTCTCTCTAAGGCACATAAAAATCAGAAGTCAGAAGCGTGTAAATTGAAAGCAATTGAAAAAAACAGTTCGTAATGCTTTTATCATTTTGATTTAATTTCTTGGTGAGTATTTGTCCTTAAAGTATGAATGGCTGACGAACAGTTCTTATCTTGTTTCTCATATTTGGACCTCAAAAATCATACTGTCAACATGGCGCATTTAATAGCGCCATTTGGCGATAATTTCCTAATTTAAAACGTTAACCCCTTTTATGTGATTTTGTTTTACATTTATTTCATACCATGCCCTTGAAAAACATTTAATTGCTCTGTATATTCCTTCAAAACCTAAAAATCAATAGTTTCAACTTCGAGTGTTATTTTTCATATAATTAGCACTACTTGGAAACAATAACGTAATCTATATAATGATATTGACTTAATAAAAAATATCCTGTTTTTCTTATACTTATTAAAACCATTAATAATGATAAATCCTGACTAAATAAATGAAAAATGTCGATCATAAAAATGCCTCAATATTTTCAACAATAGGAAACAAGATATCGCCAGCTCACTTACGTAGGAACCTTAAGTAAAAGAGTAAGAAGAAAAAATTACACAGAGCTCATATATATACATGCGAAAAGATTTGTGTGAGTTGTTACAGATGGCAGTTGTTATCTTTCTGGTTTTCAGGAGAAGATTTGACGAATATGGTGTGATACCCGTCAACATCTTCGAGTTCCTTGGACTTGAATTTGGCAATGATCGCTTTGCATCCTGGCGTGGCAGGGGTCAGTTTGCATTTCACCTTAGCATCTTCGCCAGGCGGAATATTCCTAAGGATAAACAACATGTCCTATTACGTGTATTGAAAAAGCAACTGCAACGTATGCATTTCTGCATCAATAGATTCAAAGAAAAGTATACTCTAATCGTTATTTAAAAATTTAATACAAACATCTATTAAAAGAAATTTATCAATAAAAAAAGAATCATAGAATACAATTACAGAAACGAGTCCTGTTTTAGATTTGTACGTACTTACGTATTATACCGTTGACCGATTACGCCAAAAGAAAAGATAACACTAATTCAAAAAATGTTGCCAAATGCTTTCATGGCTACTATTACTATGTTTGAACGTGTTATAAGTGTTGATGTGCGTTGTTAGAATGGTTTCCACTATTGACTGTATATCGCGGCTTTTAGCGAGATCTTTTAATTTGACAAAATTGGTTGATGGTATATATGTATGATTTGTATTCAGTAGAAAATAAATAAATAACATCATGTAGAATAGAAGGAGTAATGCTTCTAAGATTGGAAATTTCGAGTATCATAGAACAACATAAAGTGGCATGTTTTATACATGAAGATTTATTAATTTTCACAAAGTATATTTCATAAATGTTTTCCCTTTTAATTCACATGGGCTAAATGTAATAAATATTCGACAAATATCTCATACGTAACACTTAATTTCATTTAATTTTTATTGACGTTACACTTTGAAAGTTGTACCTCGTTCCATTCATAACCACGGTCAAGCGACGAGGATAATACCTGACCTGGCACGCCACACCATAATCTTCGACAGATTTATCGTGCACCAGCCCTTTATTCGGCAGATCTTCAGTGGCGCCAGGCCTCCAATCTACGATAGAACAAAGCCGACCATGCCTCTTGGCTACTGCAGTCACTCTTACATAAAGCACAGAGGAATTTCTAACAGAGTTATCTAGAATTGTATCGTGTTTTTAACAAAATTCGGTTAATGTAAAGAAATAAAATCTATGCATTTGATGTACCAAACAAGTGATACAGTTCCATAGTTTGACATTTAGATAAACTTTAAAATCCTGCTAAGAGGATGGAAATAAATTTGTCCCTTAACTGTATTAAATGCCTTGTACTAAATGTAAAACAAAATAAGGCCATGTATTAAAGATAAACCTTAAAACTATTAAGTAGATTGATAATTCAAATTTTTCACAAAAATTAAAATTACTTAATATCCAGATAAATGGGAGGGGGGGGGGGG
>BMAV01015175.1:28342-64831 GCA_019973955.1 Trichonephila inaurata madagascariensis
CGCATTGAGGGGGGCAAGGATCCTAAGGGGCCCAAAGCTTAACTGACGCTAAGTACGTATCTAGGCTTGGGGCCTTAAACTTAAGTTTGAAGGGGGCCTTAATATTCTCTGTTACGCCGCTGAAGATAATGTATATGTTTTTTCAAATGGAAGCAGATAATGTTTGGCTAATCGACAGGTAGTTTGATGTCGGTGACATTGCGGTAATGAGCAAAGCACGAGTCAATATGCAAGTCAGTCCAAAGAAGAAAAAAAAGAGTCCAAGTAGCAAAAAGGCTATACAAAAAAAACTGTTTCGTTTGAGAATTTTGTCAAGTGAAGACATTAAATGTTTGAATATGTAGATAAATATCAGCACGCATAATAGTAAGTATACTTAAAACACACACAAGGTCGAAATAATACGTGACATGGATGGTGGTCTCTTTTGTAATTATTTAACACAAATATTACATATTCGTATCTCTTGAAGGCAGTGACGTACACAGACCACTTTCAGGGGAGGGGCTATATTTTTGAAAAAGCGTAAACGAGAACACCGGAACGTAATCTTTGTGCTACAAATTAAAAATTTATTTGTCTATTGGAAGGCTTTCAGCCCCAAACCCCTCCAATTGACTTTCCACTCCTTGTAGAAGGCATGCATTTATCCAAACACTCTATTGATTATGATTATAATTGTAATAATACCAAAAAATCGTTGGCACTAAAAACATCAAAGTTAAAACCATTTTTAAATAATCCTCTTTGCTAAATTATCCCTAGATAAAATATTTTCAAGAAATTATTCTAAATCAACTTCTCTCAACGCGAATGATATTCTATTATACATATTGGAATTAAAAGATCAAAAGCAATGTCTTACCCACTCCAGGCCCTAATTTGATTTCAAACTCATCCTTCTTGATGAGTTTCTTGGCCTCTCCCGTGTAGAAGGCAGAATGAACGTGCAAACACACATTCAAGGTGAATTCATCGCCCTCCTCTTTTTTATTGATGGCCTTCAACTTCACCTGAAAAAAGGGGAAAAATTCTAGTATTTAGTTTGCCTTTCAAGTCTATGTATTTGCTGCTTCTACGTTTGGAAAATGACTTACGGTGAACGGTTCTCCGATGACGATGTCATCTAAGAGTGTAAATTCGAATTGCACGTCTTCCAAGTCGTCATTCAAGTAGTACCTGGAGAACACATCTTTGCACTGTCTCAAGGCCCTTAGCATCACTTCTCGCTCCTCTTTGGTACCTGGAATAAAAGTGGATCAAGCAAATTACCTCCAGCACATCAGTTAAAAATCACTACTTCAGATTTAAAAGAATAGTTATTCTTCTTTAGATTAAGAATAGCATGAAATCAAAATCATTAGTAAATGGGATCTTCAAACATAGGAACTGTTCAACTAACTGAAGGTTTCAGAAAAGTACTTGAATCAAATAAAATGTTACCGAATTTAAAACCATAAAGAAGAGAGTCAAAAATCTGGAACAGATTTACAGACAGCTATGACATTGTCAATTCGTGTAATAAAACAAATTATCCAAATACGTAACCATAGAAAAGTGTATTGGATATAATAAATTATTGGCTAAAAAGCATATCAAGTACGAGCTTTTATTTCTCTTCGACCTCTCGCAGTTTTAAAAATAAATACCTATACAGAATAAATTTCAAATCAAATTCTCTTTAAATTAGTAACGGATACAGACATTGTTGGATCATAACTGAATTCATATATAGTAGAAATTATAATGTATTGTTATTTCTTTTTAATCAAAATGTCAAGAATATTTATATTTATGGAGTGATTTATTGAATCAAACACACTTGTGAAATAAAAAATATTTTAATACTAATCTTTAAATGAAGTCTCTATGCATTTATCTTAAAATCTCTGTACTATCTTCAAGAAGGTTTATTGAGGAACTTTCCTGAGTGTCCTATGAGAGATTGCAATATTCGGATCACAGCATTTACTTATTACTCCACTAACATCAATTGGCAATTCATAGTATATTTAGGTGATACCTAACCCCTTACCCTTCCATCTGATACGTTTAAACAGTACAGTAGAACGTCGTTTATCCGAATCAACTGGGACCAAACACCGTTCGGATACGCGATTGTTCGGAAAACCGAATGCAATCTATGCAGTATATGAATCCGGCCGCTATACGAACATTGAAAATCATCACATGCGGGAAACGTGCTTGGAAAAAAAGCAAAATAGGTGCAAAATGTCGCAGTTTTACCTTTATTGTGGAAAATAATCACTTATTTTTCGCTGTACCATTGTACACCTTCGTTTTTTCGCTGCAAGGTCTCTGAAAAAACTGCTCCGGATATTTGACGCTCCGGATAATAAACGTTCGAAAAAATGACGTTCTACTGTAATACCAAGTTGCATAAATCATTGTTCTTTCACAAGGGGAATTTTCATGTAAAAAAAAACGTCATTAAGAAATCCCAAAGGATAGTTAAGGAAAAACATGTGTGATAGATAACTTGCTATGTGTAAAACAAGTTCAATACCATACTCACGTTCTATATGCTTGTAATTTTGAGTGATGTCTTCCCTTTCGAATTTTCCAATAGCTTTGGTGCTGATGCACTGACCAATTCTTAAAAAGAAGAATGAAAGGGGTTATTTATGAGTCATTTATATTTTAATAAAGCAACAAAAAGTGTTAAAAAGGAAATCGAATATCATGCCTTAAAATTATTAATTGATCCTTCACTAAATTGTTATCTTTGTTTAAAATTAGAGAGATTGTAACAATTTGAAACAGCTTTTGATTTGTTATAGACAGAGATTTGATCTTTCTATAAAAAATAAATTATCTTCTTGAATATGACTGAAACATGAAAAGCTCTTTTGTGTGAGTCAGTTTGTAACAACAAATATTGAGGAAGCATTCATGATAACTTCAATGTAAGAGCATCCTTCATTGTAAACAAATCTACGTCTTAATAACACAATTGCCCGAAACAATACAGATCACCGAGGGAGAGAATTAATACTTCCATATTAACTTTGGGGAAAGGTATTATGATACTGTCGAAAAAAGAATATTTTTTAAAATTAACTGCACATAAATACACAAGAAGAAATTGTTAAATATTTTGATTCAGTTTAATTTTTTTTTCCTTTACAAATGTGTGTGTTACACAGTGGTGTGTACAAAAGGGTGGTGTTACGTTTCGGTGCTTTCGTCTACCTTTTTCTAAAAATGTAACCCCTATCATGAAAATAGCCTGTGTACGCCAATGGCATTGCAATACATATTTAATTAAATTTTATTATATAATTTTTTATATTTCGTAAAAATCATTAAAAATGTAACTTATTAATGGTTCACTTAAAGCTGATTTATCTGAGTTAATGAAATGATCATCTCCGTAACTATATATAGTTCCACTTCTGATTCTCACAAGGGAAAATGACTTACTCTTCGGTGGATTTCTTGATAAGTTTTAAGGGCTGATTGGGTCCATGATATCGCCAATACACTTTATCGGCGTTCACCTCGGCAAATAGGAAGGTAGTGTCGAATGCTTTCTTCACTTCGCCTCGCTTAATGGCCTCCACGCTCGCTGGTCCACAACGGTACATACCTAGACACATAGAAAAAAATCCTTTTTCAAGATAAATCCAGCAGCCATATATTATTCTATCATTAGTAACATCATATGTTTGTGAATTAATAACACTGATATATGCAGTAGAGGTCTTTTCCTATATTGTATACAATACAGTGGCGTAACGAAGAATATTAGGGCCCCTCTGCAAAATCAGGTTTTGGGCCCCAAGCCTGATATTACAAAGGATTGTAAAACCATAACATTTCATAGGCTCCTCCCCCTCCCCCCGCGATGTGGGGATGTACGTTACGCCACTGATACAATAATATCCTGCTGCATAATTTTAAAAAATATATGACAAATTGGCTTCTAATGTTCTTAACAAAATTACTTGAGATAATTTAAGAATTTTGTGCAATACTTTATCTTTTTTTTATAAAATACTACCCTGCTGTAATTTCAAGCTTTCCCAAATCCCTGATCGTATCATTTTGTGCACTGTTTATTATAATTATTTCTTCTGGGAATCAAGGTTTTTCTTTTAGAAAAGTTCTTTTCAAAACGAATTTCTTTGACAGTTAACCTTATGGATACCCGAAAAATGCACTGAAATCATAACAGTTTTATCATTTATTTGCTCATGTAGAAAATGTATCAGTATATAAAATTGCAAGCCTCTAATTGAAAGAGCCCATTTAGAAAGAAAGTTGCATTGAACAACATTTTCAATTAATATGTTCTGCTATTAAAAACAGTGGTATAGTTTACCATCTGATTCTTCTTGGGGTGTGCAATCTGCTGCTTGCCAGCCTCCGTAACCACCAGGCTCCAAATCTGGACGCTGCATCCATACTTCATTCCAAACATGGAAGTTCCTGCAGTACAAACGATTATATGATATTTAACTCTGGAGAAACTAGACAGCTTTGAAAATATAAACATCAAATAACATAACTTTTATTAACAATTATGAGTTTTCCAGAACAGTTCATAACGAAGTGGGATAAATCAAAAAACATATGGGGTTAAAAACAATAAAGCAGATTAAATGATAAACTTACCACACAGAATCGATATTCATCTTCTCCAGGGGTTTCCCATGGCAGTCGAAGAAGCGGTCAATGGTCAAACTGTTGTGTGTGTCATGTGCAGAAGAGAAATTTGTCACTGGACGACAAGGAATGCCCAGGGCTCGGCACACTGGAAAGGTTTTTAAAGAATTTGAGTCATTTCAATTACTCTTCATTTATACATTATCGGACAGTTTTTTTAGCTTTTTCTCCTGAGGATGAATAAAGTCTATTGGAATTTTAAAAGATATTTATTCCATGAGATACTTTTTACACTAAAAAAATTCTTTTCCGAATTGAAAGTTTCTTAAAAATATAGAGTCACTATCATTGTTTCATATAAGTGATAAATATAATTATGCCTAAAACTTTATACATCATATATCAAATAATAAAAACACATATGAAAGCCATTTATTCATCCATTCCACAAACAGACAAGGCAATAATCCAATCTAAAATTTTCAACATTATTTATCTTAACGTAAACAATCTCTTAAGTACTTCTACATTATAACATTTTGATGTAAATTGTAGAACATCTATTAAACTCTTTAATAACAACGTTCATTTTAAAAAATGTGTTCCAAATTTCTAACCTGTGGTGAAGACTCCAGAAAACACCCAACATTGCCCATACTTAATGGGTTTCTTGCTTTTGAAGTATTTCTGCAGAATCATTTGGCTGCCTGCCCAGCAGGTGGGGTTCTTACCCCCTTTGTACTTTCCAGACCAGTTGCCCACCAACACACCGTTATCATCCCGGCAATTTAACTATAAATTGAATAACAAAGCATGAAATAATATTACTCTTTATTAATTACAATAAAGAGTAATATACATTAAAGAGTAAATCCGTTTATATATGGTGCCGCACTAAAAAGAGATACCAGCTTTCAAGGAATGCACTAGTTCTGCAATGAAAAAACTGCAATCGGCAGTCCATTAAAACTAAAAAAAAACATTAAAAAGTAATAATGAAGTTTTAAATTGAACTTAAGATTTCAGCATTAATTGCGAAGCTTTTCGAAGATTACTTATCGATGATTAAGCCTTTTTTTTATTCTAAATACAACAAATTATACAATAGATGTATTTTTGTTTTTACAGTCGATACCCATTATATCGTTAAAATTAATGTGATTCAAATTAAAAGATTCGCTAAATACTACATTAATATTTTACTCCATTTTTTGTACATTATCATAATTATTTTAATAATTTATATGAAAACTTTTAATGGGATACTTCTCAAATTGAAATTGCTACTAATTCTTGACTGCACCTAAAACGTGTCTAAGCCCAAATGACGTTTTTCACTCAGTTGCATCGTTGGTGTAAAAGTAAGAACATCCAAAGCTGTTTCTGCTTGTCGGAGATAGGAGAACTCCTTTCTTTGTTTTACACTTTATTTGAACCCTTTATTAGCTTAATTTTTGTATTCCTACGTTCTAATGAAACCTCATAAAAAGTATTTTTAAAAGTAATTTTAAAAATATATATTTGATACATCTTAGGAAGGGTTATCGACTTAGAACGAATTTTAACTCCTACTTTTTGGATGTTTAAATATTTCTTTTTTGATGAGAACGTGTTTTCTTCAATGCAGGTCTGCATTGGTCAAAGACTCAAAATCTTAACAGAATAGTTTAGCTAATGCATTTATGGGAATTACCTGCATACAGCGACATTTTGACCATCATCAAAAATATTATTTTGACAAAAAAAACTATTTTATGTTTACCAAATTTGCACTCTCACAGTGAATTTTGTCTCCCTCTCAATTACATTGACTGAAATTTCATAAATATGTTTTAATAATTAATGTTTTTAGATAATTATTTTTAATAATCAAGCTTTTTTTTTACATTTGAGCTTGTTATGGTTACACATTGTTAAATCACCAAAAAAGGAAATAGCAATTTTGTTCTTATTTCTCAATGATTATTTTTACCAGAGAAATTACAAAAAATATTGTCACGGGGTATGATAAAAAATATAAACTAATGTCACGTAATTAATATTGTAATAAATGATGAAATACAGAGACTGACTTGATCCTTATTGTCTGGTTCAGCAGTATGCATTTTCTATGTTCAACGAATTCTTTAAATAATCCAATAAATTGGTGAATTATATATATATAAATTAATCTACAAAATTTATTCCCCTATGTGAGCCTATGAAACGGATTTTATCTAGCTGCAATGAAGAAGTAGTTAGTAAGAACGTCGTTTTTTTAACAACTGTACGCAGTTTTATGTCTAAATTTTCTTGAAAATTTTATAAAATAATTCCTTCTATTATTATAACAATCAGTGCAATACATACGATTTGTTATAGCAGTATCTGGTACAACGATCTGTAAAATTTTCTGATCGCATACTCATACAGTGAAAATAATTTTAAACCACCCCAACTCTCCGAATACAATATTATGTAGCAAAAAATAATTTGTATTTATTTATTTCAAACAGTACACCACAAATATAAATTTGCGTTTTGAATTAAATTCAATGTGAGCTATACATAATTGTTTCTTTCTGAACATAGACAGACATCATCCATCCAAAGAATTCGCTTCCCGTCTTAGTGCACATGCACTTTAAAGCCAGTGCATCTATACTATGCTACCAGGCGCGAGTAAAAGCCGACACAACGACCAATGAGAGAACTTCGCATAAGTGACACAAGATCAACGATTCGCAAGTGATCGTGGACTACCTCCTTGCATATACCCTGGGGTATGCGTATCCAACTATGGAGACCCCTGATCTAGAGCACAACACACTTTAATTTTAATATAAGGCAATATGAAAAATGGCACTCACCACGGCCGAGATGTGGCGGACCACCTTGATGGGATCAGCTCTGTCAACTACTCTTAGGTGTCCTACATCTGTCAGAAGGTACAAGCAGCATTCCAGGATGTTTTCCTCATACTAGAAATAAATGATTCGTATTTTTAAACAACTTGCAAGATTTTCTAGGAAACATTTTCTTTCTTTTTCTAAATATCTTTTGTTAACTTTTAAAAAGTCTGCATTTTTTTTTTTTTTTTCTTCTTTCATAAATCAAAATTGTGTAAAAGAATAGACATGTTTTTTTCCTCGTTCTATTAAAATGGAACAACAAAAATAGTAGGAATTTGAAATTGTAGAACTTAAAATCACCTTCATAAAGATTTAAATGTTTTTAAAGTATTACAGGTGTTAAAATTATAAATTTTCGGCTTTTTTTTGTGTGTGTGGCAAACTTGGTAAAAGTTCCCAATAAGAAATATTATTATTATTATTTTTTACTAAAAAAAAATTCCGAATAAATATTTTACTTTTATATTCTATCCTTTCAGAAGTAATGAAGAAGAAATGTTTTTATAACAATAAGATCTTATCACTTACCTATAGTCCTAAACCTTAATAGGCAGCAATCAAAAAGAAATTAAATTGTTAATTGAGTAATTATTTTAAATATATTTAATGCAAAAAATATTTCGAAATAGATTTGATTGGAGTTAACAAAAAAATTCATACATTAATATGAAACATTTGAAATGTCTAGATTTTAAGCAAAAACATTTTTATCGGTTTTAATTCTATGCCAACATTAAGTAATAAATTCACGCGCTGTGCAAAATATTACGAATAGGATCTTGTTTCACCCATCTTGTATACATACAATACAGTAAAACTCTAATTTTTATTAGACAAAAAAATTTAATCCAATAATTTTAAAATTTAAGTAAATAAGCGAAATACTTGTTCTTAGGTCTTCTACCTCTCGGTTTTTATTAATAAAATATGCACTTAGAGCAATCTTTTTTAGACATTTTATGCTACTTTTATAAAACATGTATCAATCTATCAATGCCTTGACAAAAAGAAATATTAACACATAAGTTTAGTTCAACTTACGTTTTCCGTAGTTGTAATAATATTAGCAAATATATTAGAAGAAATCACAAGAATTAAAAACTGCGCCAAATTATCATAACTTAAAGTTCAATTTTAAAAAAAATTTAAAAGCAGTTGAAATTTTAAATATAATAGGATTGGTTATAGGGACTATGAAATTAAACAAAGCAACGCTTAGAATACAATGTTCGAACAAATGATAACAATGGCAGCATTTGGTGACATCTTTTAATTTCACGAAATTGGACGACAGTATAACAGTATTTAAATATCTAAAATAACTAGGGTAAGCTAAAAATACGTGTTTAACCAATATAAAATTTTGAAAATATTTCAGGAGATGTTCGCTTACCTGCGCATAACTCCAAACGCAGGGTCGAAGACAGTTGTGACTTCCCCTCCAGACCAGACCCGTGTCGGCCAGAACGTATTCCTCTCTTCTATCCTCATCTTCCAAATAAACAGTATCATCTACAAATTTTAAAAAAAACATGCATAATACGGTACAAAATTCATCTAAATTAACGTCTTAATTTATCAGCCCTCAAGGGGTTATTGTTTTAATCACTACTGTATAAAGGTGTTAACTGAACACTCTTCAAAATCTTATTTGGTACATGTAAATATATATTCAATTAACATAACCATAGAGTGGCAGAAATTGTTGGTTGTATTGAACAGTTTTTAAAATTTTCAATACTGGTAAAACCAGGCAAAATAAACGTGAGCTCAAACCTGGCAAACTGATAGTGATACAAACACACACACGTTTTCTTTCTATTCCAAAATATAAAAATGTATGCTTGTGTAGTTAAGACTGTAAAACACATACCTATCGAAATTTAGCAATCATTCCTTCTTAAATGATTCGTAAATGAAAGAATCTTCATTCAAAATTCGTTCATTTTGAAATCTAGCATATATATTTTATCTTCAAGTTAAAATCATTTCGTATAATTTGAATTGATTAAATAATGTATTACTTAAACAAATCCATATGAAGAAATAATGTTGTGCTGCTTCAACTAAAAAAGAGGAAATGAGAACAATTTTATTTAATTATTCTTACTGCTGAATTATTTTATTTTGGAAAAAAATTTATCAAATGAACATCGAAACTGTGTAAAAAGGGGGTAGGGAAGTTTGATTTTTTTTTTTTTTTTTTTTTTTTCATATGCAGTTTTGTGGGGGGTTTTCTTTTGCATAAATTTTAACAATATTTTTTTTTAAAAAAAATTACTCAAAATTTTACTTTAATTTGTTTTGATTTAAAGAAAATTAATTAATATTAGCAAGAGATATTCAACTATAACAATGCAATATAATAAATCTAATATTTATTTAGGTTTTTAAGCAACTAAAATACTTCCCAAAACACATCTAATCCTTTTTTAAAAAAAAAAAAATGTGGATGATTTCCCTATAATTCTAAAACTTTTATGGGGAAAATTATTTCGAAATACTTATGCATGATTTTTAAATATTTCTATTACCTAAAGTAATTGCATAAGCAATCATAATTCTAGAATTTTAGTTTTCATATTCTCAGAAAAAAAAATAATAATGTAAGGCATGCTTTTTCTCACAACATATTATCCCAATTACACATAGCATACATTTTAATAATAAAAATTCTTTTATTTTATCCAACAAATATTTAAATAGGAAGGTTATATAGCTTCACAGAAATCCAGTTTTTATACCTAGACACTAGATATTTGAAACCATAATACAGCGTTCATTGCATATTTTAAATAACTCTAAAAAAATTGAAAGGGCAACGCAGCGCAGATCGGAGAAAAGAAACGGTTTAACTAGAGAATTACGAAACATATAACACAAATATATTTATTTTATTTGAACTTTTTCCCTCATATTTTTGAGAAAACATAATTTTAATAAAAAAATAAAATAATTTCAAACAATTTCTTTGAATATAAATCAATTCTTATTTTATTATTTCGCTAAGTTTCGATTCTCCTAATAAGAAACCCCATTTCAAATAAATATTTATTCCCGCAAAAAAAATCTCACCTTCACACCACGGATTGAAGAGAATAAGCAGAGGGTCTTTCACTTTATATCTAAAATCCGGTGCATACTTATCGTCCTTCGATCTGGAATCCACCTCCAAAATCCATTCTCCGACGACGCAATTAGAAGCTGGAGTCACCTGTCAACAAAATCCATCTTAAAATTCACTCACATGTTTCACATCAATGCACGTATTTAACCCCTTGCGCGGTCAATTTTTTTGCCCAAAATGTTCCAAGAAAAGGAACATTTTTTTAAATTGCAAATAACTAAGCATAATACTTAACAAAACGCGAAAATAGGAGAATTTTATTTTAATTTTCAATTTTAAAGTTTTCAAACTATTTTTTTTATTTTATAATTGTAGAACACAAAAGCCCACTATAAATATACTCTGCATGCTATGAAGAATGTTTCCTATATCTTAAAAGAACTTTTCTCATACTAACAAAAAAATTTCTTGTTCGTACCTCTTTTTCAAAAGGTTGAGGATTTTGTGTGCGTGTGCATATATATGCGCACACAATTTTAAGTATGGTGTAATACTAGGTCTTATATTTCAATTAGGACATGCATAATATCGTCTTTTTTAAATTATGTTTTCATTTTCATTCCTTCTCAAGCAATAAATTGCATCTTTTGCCTTGCCAATCCATGTTCTTTATCGAATATTTTGAAGAATCTAATTTCCTGCTTTCAATGAAAAATTCCCCTCTTCACCTCAAAGAAAATCCCGGATGAGAAGTATTTCAATACCATGGACAAACTACGTCTCTTAAAAACACTATCACTAATAATCTCACTATAAGAATTAAAAATATGTGCAAATCATACTTAGAAAGAAAAATATATCAGTGCTCGTACAGCGTACGGGCAAAATTGTTAAGGGGTGAAACTTAGTATGAATCTGTTTGGTAACTAAAGATGAAAATAATCTTCATTTTTAACCACGGTCAAATAACAAGGACAACATCAAGACAGAAGTGAAAAATATGTATATATTATTATACAGTTGCCAAAAAAGGAGGCATCCTTCATAACTTACGTAATTTTTATCGGAACTGGAACAGAGATTGATATCAATGTTGATGTTTTAAAGCGAGGATTAAATTTCAGATTAAATAATTAAACAGATTTATTAAGTTAATTCATTAATATATAGTTAATGAGTCCTAAGCTACAATATTTTTTTATTATGAGATTCTTATAATTAATTCCAAAGATATATGAAAAGGGGGAACTGTGTCAGGAGGCCATATACTAGATTACTTCTGAAAAACAATTCGTAAGATAATTTTTGTTTTACAATATCACGAGATATAAATGAACTTTAACTAAAATTATATAGTCCCTTATCGCTGATCGATATCTTTCAGTATTTCAAAAGCTGTTGGAGAGAAACTAGATTAAGTTTTGAAATTAGAAAATTAATATATGGTATTATATAAATGCAAATGTAAAAACATTTTGATATACCGTCGGACCTCTATATAAAGAAATCGCTAAATCCCGGAAAAAATTTCGTTATATGGAAAATTCGTTATATAGAGGTTTATCTTTTAATAGACTTTATAAGCCACATAAAACAAATTTTAAATTCATAAACACTATATAGTAAAAAAAGTAATTATTCCCACCTTTTTTAAAATTAATATATTTTTATTTTATACATCTTACCTATCAAAAAAAAGAAAGAAAGAAAGAAAAACTGCAAGAAAAAAAGAATGTCGAAGAATACACTGTGTTTTCAATATTAAGAAAATAATTTTATATTAAAATTATTGAACTTAAAGGACATTTTATAATTTAAAGCATACAAGTGATATTAAACATACATTATTTTATAACTAGAACACGGAACAACTCCACTGAGGAAGGGGAAAGGGGATATCGAAGATGTTTCTAATGATCTGGACAATGGGGTTAAAGGTTGCACTTCTTGGATGAAACGTCCAGAACTCTATCGCTCTCGGCGAGTTAGGATCTAATAAAACCAGTTCAAGATTTATTACCACCATAAAATGTATTAAAGAGAGAATAACTTGAAAAGTTTAGAAATACTTAAAAAATAGGGAGAAAAAAATTGAATCAGAAAAGAAAAAGTTCGTTATATAGAAAATGAACTTCGCTTCAGAGGGGTTATTTTACGAAGAAAATCGTGAAATGTTCAAGGTTCCAGGAAAAAGTTCGCTATATAGAAAAATTCGCAATTCGACTGCATTTCAATTCAGAACAGGTAGAAATAAGGGTTCACTTGTTTCCGATAACTTTCAATCTAAATTCAGCGAAGAATCTGCTTGTTTCAACAGAAAATATAAAACTTTGGGTGACAACTTTTTAGATAGCCTACAATTGAATAAAACTTTGTATATCTGTTGTTTGCATCTTGATTGTTCTAATTTTCAATATGCAATATGTAATTAAAGATCTAATATTTGCTGTTTTCAGGCGTTGTCTTTTCATAAAATATAGCATCATTCACTGAATCAGTACAATCCCTCATTATTAGCCTTAATTTCCAAAGAGTTAAATTCATGTGACGTCACAGTTACATAAGATATACACAATCACGTGTTTTCAGCCAATACAGTAGAACGTCGTTTATCCGAATCAATTGGGACCGGACACCGTTCTGATACGCGATTGTTCGGATAACCGAAAATCGAATGCGATCCATGCAGTATATGAAATCGGACACTCTACGGATGTTGAAAATCATCACATGTGGGAAACGTGCTTGAAGAAAAAGCAAAATAGGTGCAAAATGTCGCAATTTTACCTTTATTGTGGAAAATAATCACTTATTTTTCGCTGTACCGTCGTACATCGTTTTTTCGCTGCAAGGTTTCTAAAAAAACTGGTTTGTATATTTGACGCTCCGGATAATTAACGTTCAGATAAGCGACGTTCTAATATATATTCATATGCTTTGCTATTGCTACTTTTTACTTTCTGCAGAATCTTTTTAAAACAATAATAATTGTCAACAATAATAATGTACATAGATAAATAAAACGGATTTGATTTAAAAGTATATGTATAATAAAAGTTGTTGTTTTTTTTTAATTATGAAAATTTCTTTGAAGAATCTTAATATTTGAACAACTTTACCAAATAACTAAATTTGTAATTTTACCTAAATTTTCTAAGTAGAACAACAAGTAAAAGTTAAGTGTCAGTTTTGAATTCAATGGAAAACGTGTGGTTGTATATAGCATATGACAGTAAAAAATTAAGCGCATTAGAGTGGTTTAATTTTTTAAAAGACATTTCTATATGTTCAAATTAAAGACTATAGCAATAGCTAAAATGGAGTTTGTACTGTATATTTTTTTCATCCTAATGCATGAATGTTTATAGTATTGCTTTTAAATACATCTAGTATTTGTTGATGTATATTTAAATATATCCGAACATCCGAACACGGATTCTGTAGAAAGCTTTTGTGATAAAAGATAAGGTGGATTTTCGAAACACCCATTTTAGCGCCTCGCAGTCTGGACTCAACAGGAAAGGGCGTGCTTCGCTTCTTGAAAAACTTGGAAAACTTAAATAGGGAATTTGGCCAAGGCTTCATTCTCGAGTAGATTATCTATTTATGAAACACTTTAACGATGATAAGTTACTTACTTCCAATGTCAAGGTTTTAGCCTGTGTCTCGAGCACCCTGACTTGCCAGGGAGCGGGCACTTTGTCCTTATCATCATCCAACACCACTGGAACTAACACTTCAGTGTTTTGTGAATAGGATGGGGATTTGGCATCTGAAAGAGAAGCACACATGTAAAGATAATCTCTGAAATAAGGATCATTCTTTTGGATAGATACGATATAAATCAGCCGAGGGAACAATGAGAAGTCACAAAACAAATAAATTACAAAATTAGTTTAATTGGATAAGGGTAGATAAGCGGTATTCTCTTCGGATTTCATTCATTAACTTCAATTTTAATTGTTTCATTTATATAAACCCCCCCCCCCGTTTTATTTATATTTCTTCCAGCACTTTCATTCACTCACTCTTGATAGTTAGGTTCTTCAATTCCTACACATCATAAAGTTAAGCATCGAAATATCTCCGACTTCTTCAAGATTGTTATCGTACTAAAGCATAGGTTCCCAAAGTGGTTCCCTAAGGACCTCTATAAGTCCTTTTGACTGCTGAGAAGTCCGTGGCTTAATTAAATTAATTTGGAGGCGAGTGGACAGCGTTAGGGGGTTCACAAAATGTAGGGTACAAAATAAAATATCTTCCACCCAGTTCCATTATTATGAAAGTTAAAATAAATTGAACCTGATTTTCATGTATTAAAAAAATTAGAGTAAAATATCATCGCTAAATACATAATATACAAGTAATGGTAAGCGTCGCAAGGGGGCAGTCGGGCCGATCGTGGGTGCGGTCGTCTATATAGGTTTCAACAGAAATGGAATATCGCCAGTATATGCAATAACTTGTCTAAAATATAGCAAAATAAGAGTTGTGCCTCTAGTTAATAGTTTAATCTTCTTTTATGCATAATCCCGAAATATGAAGGGAATGCAAAACATTTTCCTTAGTTTTGAACAGAAAGCAGTGTTATTCTGTATATTTTAAGAAGGTAAAGTATGTTACGCAAATATTTTTTAATCCAATTGATTTCCCTTACCAAATTTATTAACCAAAGTTATACTTTTGATAAAATTTTAATTTATAAAATAGTCTTGTTATATAATATGTATCAATATCTATTCCTTTATCATTTTCAGGACCAAACTTAAATTTGTTATTTTTCTATTGTGCATTGAAATAGATTTATTTCACTTGGAGGCTCAAGGTTAAACGTTTGGTTATAAAATACGTCCATGGGCTCAGTAAGTTTGGGAACCACTGCACTATAGTTACACAATTGACCTTTAAGAGGAAGGAGAGAGAGAGAGAGAGATCTCCGGCACACTTAAATTCCAATGATGATTTTTATTTAGAAGCGTTATCTCCTAAATTTCACACGCACAATAAGATAATTTTTCAGACTCAATTATTTTACCTACAAAACTAAGAATTTGAAACCAAGTTCTGCAAGCCACGAATATAATTTATTTTCCATGAAATTTCAACGACTTTTTAAAAAATAATGAAAAAGAATTTTTTTCTAAAAAAAAAAGTTTCCTTTTCAGTTAAAACTGGTATTTTATCAAAAATTCAATTCTTTAATATATCCTAATTCCTTATATTTCATTGCACAAAGCTTTCTCACCTCTATACTTTTTTTTTTCTTGACAGAGTGCCAAAATCTGTCTTGTTTATCTGATTAAAGAATACCGTTTAAACGCATTTCGCTTACCCATGATAACAAAATAAAATAAAAAGTATTCAAAAATTCTGCAAACATACCTTTCAGAGTGAACACTAGGCACAGAATATCCTTCGATGTTTCGTAAGGTCTGTTGAGGTCAACACTTATTTTGAAAGGCGATCCTCTCCTGATGGCAAGTCGAGGGTTTTCACTGTGAACCGCATAGAAATCACTCGTGTGATGTTCGACCGTATTCAGTGAGAGGCAAAGGTTCACCAGCTCAACAATAAGAGGAACTTCTTTGTCTTCAGAATTCACTAAAAGAGGAAATAAAGCATAAAATTTACATTCATGTTCAGATCATCTTAATAGCACATGCGTGATAATAAAATCGATATAATGAAATATATTTTATTTTGCAAAAATGGACTTCTGATACTAAATTGTACCACTGAATATAATCGTAAATTAATTAAACCTTACATATAGTTGTTAGTAGATGAGGATGAAAGAGTAAATGAAAAGTCTAGATGAAAGAGATGAGCACAGACTTTCAAATATTATTTCGACTCCGAAATAACTCTCGTTCAGATTCGTTTCTAAAAGCATTTTCTAACCTTATACAGCTTTGCAACAAAATTAGCTAGAGGAAAATTTGTGGCATGAAGTTATTTCTTCCTTCCTCTTCTTAGATCAAAATATTTAGCAAAAATTATTTAAAAGTTTCAAAAACAACAAATAAAATAATATTTATTATATTTGTTATACATTTATACAATTGATATGTCATCCGCTTTTTCCATATGTATTATTACGTTACATGTTCTTTTACGTATTAAATTTATAAGCGATGCTAAGGACATTTTTAGTTTACAAGCAATCAAATATATCCTGCCTCAGAAATAAGGCAATCTGACGACATATGACTAGACAAATTCGTTACGTCTGTCTGGTTAAAATTATATAATTTTTATCAACCTTTAGTTAAGAAAAATATTATAAATGCATATAATCTTATGCTGTTACAATAAGATTTATTCTAAGAGCATGCATGTCAAGTTATAATGCTAGTTACATCGGCGTTTATTACACAACACAGCATCTTTAATTAATCTGATATATTTTATTTGTTTTTGGAAGACATGCTTATTTCTGGCATTCATTTTTCTGTTAATCCTAGTTAAAAACAAACAACAATTATCAAGAATTTTTTACCGTTTAAAAATTTTTTAACAAAAAAAAGGCAAAAATATGAAAAAAAAAATCACTTTTAATGTACATAGTATGAAAAATTTGTTTCATAATAGTTTTAATTAAATTCCATAAAAACTTTTAACGTTAACTAAACTATTAAAGTCATATTAAAAATAACAAGTAAATAATATTTTACAAAGTATTTATCAAAAATTTAAAGCGATAAACAAAAAGTTCGTCGAGCAAGGAAAAAAATGTCAAATAAAAAGGTCTCCCGAAACACAATTTCAACGTCAAATTTATTTTTATATAGTTATGAGGACGTGTAATATATTCAACAATCAATGATCATATTCAATAATTATTTTAAATAATCAATAAATATATAACTCCATCCATAAGTATACGAAATAAATCACAAAATATTGTAAAATGTATTAAAGAAAAAAAATACAATTCGATTTCTCTTTCAGAATAACTGCATCACAACCTTAAATCGACTATTTCGTTGTAAAAACATTTCATTGGAATCGTTTTTGTTTGCTATGATGTTTTCTCATCCTTTGAATAAGATGTGTTATAAAAATCTTCAGAAAATTTTATGATTTACTTTTACTTTTAGAACATCACACAAATATCTTATTTTACGAGCATTATGCACATTAAATTACAACATAAATAGTGCAAACATTTTGTCTTAAAATTATCCCACATTTTTTTTTATTCTTATTAGTATTTAAATCGGATGTGAATTCGATTTTATTGTTCAGGCTATTTTTTAAAATAAGTTCTTATTTAAAATAATTGCCGTACTACAAAAATATAAAAAGACAACTTTTTTTCACTGTCCATAAGCTGAGAGTTTTAACAGTTTTATATATTCATGCGTTCAATAATGCACAATGGGCTCACTAATAAAGTCACACATATGCACAAATTACACAAATTACATGGACAAACACATATGGACGTTAGTGACACTGACTGCGGTACCGTAGGGTTTGGGTTCGAATCGCGGGTAAGACATGGATGTTCGTGTTGTAATCCTTCTTTTCTTTGTGATGTGTGTTTTACGCTTACTTCTATGTAAGTCCCCGTGTGATACTTTGTGGTGTACGGGGTTGTAAATGTTCTAAAAAAAAACATTTTAAAAACACACATATGGACAATTTTTTATACACACACATATATGTTTCCATAAAATCACTTCCAAATCCTATTAGATTAACTCTATAAAATATTACTTGGTATATTTGGAAACTATAATATTTTTACTAAATACATATAGGTAAAAATTACATAATGTATTTATGAATTATGTTGATTATCTACAGTGTAAAAAAAGGTTTCTTCATCACATCTTTTTTCAAGAGAGTAAAAAAAAAAATGTTATACACCAGAAGTTTCAAATGTTTTTTAAAAAGTTACAATTACCTTCTCTTGAAGGATAATTTCGAAAGCATATAATATCGTAAATAAATATAAAATTTCTTTAAATAAAAGTTACAAATCATTTAATGAGCTGTCCTTCAACTGATAATAATAAATGAAATCGTGCGTCTGAATCCATACAGAGACTGAAAACAGAAGTTAAAACCTTGAAATTTCTTTTCAGAATTGACAGCCAGAACATGAAAACTATTAATAGAAGAAAAATCAATCAATCAGTGATAGTTAACAGAAGGACAAATACCGATTATTGAAATTCTAACATTCATTTTTGCTTATTTTTCCCTTTAATGTGTTTTTATCTTTGCGGTATTTGTTATTCTCAATACAGATTAGTTTTCACATCTGCTGCATCAAAACCCTGATATCAATGAATAATTCCTTAAAAAATGACTTGTTAAATTTGGGGAAAGAGATTAATGCGTTCTTTTGTACAAATAATTAATGCATTCTTTTGTATATTCCATCTATAATTAAGAATTAAAACACTACACTCTTGTGTACATGTACATATACACTTACAAACGTGGATAATTTTAATTTATTAAGAGAATGATCTAAGGAATCCAGAACCCTTTTTCATAATGATTCAATGAGTAAATGTCTGAACTTCTTCAAAAAATATTTCGAATACATATATTATTGTTATTATCAAGGAAATTTTGGACTTAATTCGCTTCTATGCCGATCAGATCATTTGTGCACCAAAAGTCCCCTTCAACAATAGCAAATAAATATGAGTGACTCTTTGACAGCAGACTTGGCGATAAATTTGGTCACTAAATATCACCAAGTCGCCACATTTGACGACAAAAATAAATGTTTTTAAAAAGTCTAGAAATTTTAGAGAAATTACTCGGCTAGCAGTAGATCCTACAAGATTACTTCCAGCTGACATGCGGACGATGGAGTCAAAGCTTGAGAGCGGCTGCGCATTTTATTAGCCAAATAAGTGTTAACGGATTTGCATTGCTGTGTGAATTTGTGCTATTGTAAATTTTACGCGTGGTTTTTTGTTCCCTATTTAATGAAATATATTATCAATACTGAAAAGTCCCAGAACAAATAACGAATTTCCTGTCTGTAATAATATTATCCTATCCTGCATTTGAAAGACAATCACCCACATTACTATATATACAAATTAAGAGTTACTCATAATAGATCTTTCAATCAGACTTGTATGTATTTTCAATACTATTTTCAATGAAATGGGTGATAGAAATTGTACGTGTGTAAAACACGAAAATTCAATACATAATTACTACCCATTATGTTATTATGGATAATACGTTCTATGTTAAGTGCAAGTGAAAAAAACACAACTCCCAAAATTATGTAACGTTAGTATAACTATTGCATATTATTTTAATATATTATTACTATTTATTTGTTTTCTGTGGTCATAAGTATGGGTGATTGTGAATTAGATAGGTCGTAAGTGGAGGAGATAGTATGTCACATCGAATATCTATGAGTATATGTATCGAACATTAATTCATCAAATTTAAAAACTCTGTTTCAGAAATATTTTTTAAAGTCAATGAAGTTTTTTAAGGATTTAATAAAATATTAACTTTTTGTTTTTATTATTTATTAAAACAATTTGATACTTAAGAATTATACCGTTGACTAATTTCACCAAACGAAACGACGTCGCCAATTCAAAATTTGTCGCCAAATGCGAACGTGCGCGGGAATAGTCTCCCCATTTGGCTGTATATCGCGGCATTTGGCGAAGTTTTTTGGTTTTACGAAATTCGCCGCCGGTATATTAAGTAAGTATACCAATAATATTTATGACTATTATTTTACTGCATCTAGGTTTATCTCTTCACTACTTTGAATTATTTACTTCAATTATTTTTATCCATTGTACTATAGCTACAAAAAGGTCTTGAATAATTTATATATAACTGTTCTTTTTAATACATTACTTAAATCAAATCATTCAAATTTGTCTTTCATAATGAATTTTCCCATCGATTTTCTTTCTCTTCCTTGTATACTCTACACATCCATTAGCAAAATAACACATAAGTCAAGAATCAGTGCAAAAAAAAAATGAACATCAAGCATTAAAAGGTTAAAAAGGAACCGGATTACAATGTTGTATTTGAATTTGTGAACTCACAAAATTACTTTTATTATTATATTATGTGTGCAGAAAATAAAACCTTTTTTTAACTCCATGTACTGCACGAATTAGCGACTTGTGATACTGATTATCCCAGCAGAATTCTTTTGAAAGGGAACCAGTAGGAAGTAAAAGGCAGCACCACCTATTTCTGTAACACTTTGTTTAAATTGGAAAGACACGAGGGAAGCCAGTAGCAAAACAGAACAGATGGCACAAATCACGGTTTTGGCAGAGAAAAAGAATCCTTCGTGGTCCTCGCTAATCAGAGAGGAAAAATTTCGACACTTCTCAATCGTGTTGGGAGCGGGTTCATAGTATATCATTAACTGCCAGAGGAAACAACCCATCCGTGAGTTTAAGCGATTCTTCAGGTGTACACTACTGTATCGGGTTCGTTATAGACTAAATTCCATTTATTATCCAATTAACTAAAATGGAACATGTCGATATCCATAAATCACTTGGAGAGGAGGTGAAACACTTTTCCGATCATTTTCACGGAAAAAATATCGTGACTTGATCCACGACCTTCGCAAATGGACTCAAGGTAGTATGAAACATTACTTAAACTAGATTTAAACTAAAGTTGATCGAGAAATCGAACATTATCGGCCGCTTTCGTAAAAAGCAATCGGATTCTTGAAATGTGTTGTGTGTGTGTTTAAATTATCGATGAATCTATACAGAACACTTTTTAGAAATAACATAAAATCTCAGTTAAAAACATACCAGATACACTACCAATAGTCATTTTGTAGCTTCATTGTAGCTAGTGTGATTTTAATAAGCCTTAAATCAATCAATCTATTCGAAACAATATATTTAAAAATTGTATGCAGAATATCGTATTAAGTATATGTGCAAACACATGAAGGACATCTTTATGAATGTTCTTATTTCATATAAAATAAGTTTACTGTGTGATATACATATGAAAATAAAAAGTATGCGAGCTTCAATCAAATAATGCTAGAAATTGAATAAAAACGGCCTCATTAAGAATCAAAGGTGAAAATATTTATCTGACTTGATATTACATTTAATGGATAAATCAGTTTTATCTACGCCTATGGAAACAAGAATTTTGGTACATTTTTAGCAGAAAAATATTGAAAACCAAATGTAATTTGAAATGTGTACAATGTATTTCAACATGTATTTACTGATTTTAGTTTTTTAAAAAAGTAATTTTTATGAACATATTTACTAATTAACCCAAAAAAATGTCTTTCCAATTTAGTGCAATAACTGTCTGCCGATTCATCGATTGATAATTCAGTTATGGTTTCACAATAATAAACAAATATACATTTGTAGATGGGATATTTAATTTTAGTATATTTTTTCGAGTTATAGATAACCAAACATTTACTGACAGCGTAACCAATTAAAAATAATTATCAAATAAAATATTTACATTAGTGCTTATAGTCGCAATATTTTTTAACTTAAACATTTCTGTTTAAATTTGAAAACTTAATAAAAAGGACTGACTCTCATATTAAAATCCCATCATCTCTGAAAGAGGCTTCAAATACTTGCATAACTACAAAACAAATGAAGCATTTCTAAAAACAATGCAACAGAACCACAAAGAGATTATTACGAGCACAGATGATTAGATTAATCGAATAATTTACTTTACTTCTAAAAAAATGTTGTCACTATCTCATTTACTGAAGATTTTTAAAAACTGTAGCAAAAATTAAATAAATACATAGTTGCGATCAAAAATACATCAAGAAGTTGTTACAGCAACTGCCTTGAAACGTACATTTCTTATTTTAGAACAAAAATTATTAAATTAGGAACAAATGAGAATAACACAGATACTAAAGAAGGGAAAAGACGCATAAATCTGAATTTTTTTTTCTTGTACATATGTAAAGAAGGCTTAATAAGTATAAATATAAATAAGCATTAAAATAAACAAAATATATATAGCCGTAATTTTACAATATATGTTAATGAAGGGATTTGCGCAAGTGACCTATTATTTGTCACTTTGTTTCCAAGGACTTTATCACTGATTTTCAAGCTCTCGACATTTTCAAAAATCAGCAGAACAATTTTCCTTAGCGTAATTGTGCAACTCTTGAGAACGTAAATTCTTCAGGAGATTCAGTCGTTTCGCTTGACTTACGTGCTGACGGTCACTCGTCAAGAAAAATTCAAATAAACCATCAACGATTTTTATAAAAATCTTTTATGTAAACACTCACCTTGTCTCTTCCTTCGCCTCCTGGGCAGAACGGTAATCCACTCAGAAGGGGCTGGACGCTTCCAGTCCAGCTTGAACCCATGGTGGGATTTTTTACTCATGGCGGTGCACAAAGTGTATGCGCCCGAAAACGGACGTTCTGTGTTTGAACGGGCGCGCGAAACGACGTCCACCAATTATTTGCGGACGAGGACAAAAGAGATAAAAGAAGGGAAATTGGCACGACTAAAAACATCGCTGGTCAAATGTTTTTATTCTGGGAAACGGTGTTTAATTTTAGATACGTTCAGTGTGCTGCGTAATGAGGTAGAGAGTGATTTGGATGGCGTAGTTTTAGTATTGAGGACATTGCCTGCACTCAGAAGGAGGTGCACGGAGATAATAGTGGATATATGTGGTGATGGTTTTTTGTGTAATCGAATTCTGAATTTGTAGCAATAGGTTAAGGAACAAATATTGGCTACAGAGTACAGGAGATAAGTGCAGCCATGAGAGAATGACGATGAGTTTTAATGTAATTGAAATACGAATTTGTTACATAAAATCGAGTAAAAAGTGCATTAATCAAGGTTTTTTTTTTTTTTTTTTTAGTGAAAATTTTAAAAATGAAAGATGAAAAAAGTTTTGTAACCCAAAACGATGAGCAGCAAATTTTAAGAATGATATAAAAAAATCTGAATTTAAATTGCAATTTTGAGCAGTGATCCTCCCCCCCCCCCAGAGTACTTATTTAATCCACGGACCGGCAACAGTCCGTGGATTAAATAAGTACATGGCCGCACGAGGAACATTAAATTATTTCTATTTTATTTACTGCGGTGTATTTCTTTCGGATTTGTGTGCGACTTTCCATGTTAAATCACTTTATATTCCTTTTTTTGTGTGTAACTGTATTTTATTCTGAGGACATGTTTAAATACAACTAAATTATAATTATTAAATCAAAATAACCTAGCATATGAAAAGTCAACATCCCCCCCCCCCCCATCAGGCCGCGGTAAAATTATCAAACTTTGAGCGGTCCGTGACGATAAAAAGGTTGGGAAGCACTGATTTAGAGGACATGGACCATTCGCATTTACTTAACGATTTACAAAATATGCTGGAGGAGAAATTTTTATAAAACTGCATTTCGACTATAAGACTGATAAGAATAAAAACAAAATTTCAAGCATAATATACATATATATTTAAAATACCCAGTCTGCAAGTGGATAAAATATTGTTGATTTAAAACAAAAACACGATTAACTTCAAAATAAGAACATTTACCACTGAATAACTGATAACTTGTATCTTTATTTCAGTGAAAAATGTTGCATGTAAGTGTTTTATAACGATAAAATAGAAATAATATTCGCTTAAATTTTCTGCAGAATGTTCCACACAAAAAAAACCCAATTATACTCTTTTCGAACAAAAAAAAAAAAAAATTGAGCTGAATATTTATATTGTTAGATAGCAAAGTAAAACAGACCAAATAATCTGTAGCTGGGGTTTTAGACGGAGTACTTGGTCCACTCAGGTCTTCTTATTGTGTCTATAAATGATTTAGAATGTGATGAATTTATAATTAAAATTACATTAAAAATTTAATTAAAAATGCATTAAAGTTAAAAGTATTACATTAAGATATTAAAGTTAACTATTAAAAATAAAACATTAAAAAACTGTCCGAGTTTACAAAAATGGCTTATTTTCGTTCAATAGGAGCCGGAATGGGCATGGCTTATCGCGACATTTACTTTGGTGAAAAAATCTGTGAGAAGGAATTTTTCTCAAGTTTCAATTTTTTATCTGTTTCAATAAGAATTTCATTCCTTTGATGAAAAAATTTTCATTTTTGTCCGACTTTTTACTTTTGAAAGACATCTTCCAGAAATCCGCAGTTTACTACCAAATGGGATATATTGCTTAAATTCTCTTGGGAATTCCAAATGGGATATATTCAAAACATAAACAATTTTGGCATTTACAAACATTTCCAAAATATACACACCGGTAGAACATGATGCTGCTTTATTGTTCCACCGAGTATAAATATCTGAAACTAATTACATTTTACATCTCTTTCTTTCCTCGACATCTATTTTCAGTCATTCAATAAGAAACGTTTGCTTTCATCATAAGTATATTTCTCTTTGAACATACATACTAATAAACTCAGAAATTTTATCAAAAAAAAATAGCTGCAATAATAACTAATGGGCAATATCTCGTGAATATTCTATTCAAAAACATAAACCTTTTTTTTAATAGTCTAATTAAAAACAGGAAGCCAACTTCCGAATTACGTTAATAAAAACTTCCTGAGGGGCTAAGTAAAAGTTACATTTTTTCCTCTTCAACATAAATGAAAATGCAGATGTAGTCTTCATAAAATAAATGACACATTCATCTATTGTGGATATAAAAATATCATTAAAATATATACTTTTTGCACTTTTATGCTTAAAGGTGCATGTCTACATTTATAACATATATCCATTGCGAGATCTGAAGTTTACTCTCATCTGCCATAAATTAATTAAAAAAACCTTTTCTTTCTGTCAGTGACTTAAATATTAATGTGAAATTTACAATATTTGCTTAGTAACGTTTTATCTTTAAAAAAGACTAAATTTTGTTTTTATATAATTAAATTCTTTTATAAATTAAAAATACACGTCACGATACCTCCTCATGTTGGTTGAGGAGATCACGCTCGTTAGTTTGATTCCTGGGGGAATCTGAAAGCAGCATAAGTGGAGAAGCCATTGAATTAAATTCAAAATAATAGCCATCAAGTAATAATAATAATTTACTTTTATTACGTTTAACACAAGAGATGACTTTGCGATATGCACACAGGACAAACTAACGGGTAAAAATCAATTTGTATTTGTATGATTGAGGGGCAATCCCTTGAACTTGACAAAATTAAAATCCTCGTAGGCTACTAGAACATGGTTCTGGAACGAACTAATGTGGCAATATTGTCGACAAGCATCTATCATCTTCTCTATCATTTATCTCGTTGATTATTCATATATTATTCGAAAGGGACGTTCTTTTGCGGCGAGACATTGTTCTAGCTCAAAGTACCAATTTGGCTGGACGGAGGAAAATCCGAGTTAGAGAGAACACACCTCGCTGTTAGCCCCTTGTTACACTTTGAGCATTGACAGATTTTGCATACACATCAGTTCCTCAATTCGGAGTCTTCAGTGTGACACCGGGACTTGAACCCACGACTTAACAGAAACAATAATCCCGAGTTGTTGACCTTTACCACTCGGATATCGTAGCCACAAGAAAGGAAAGTCAAATGGTAGAGATGGATTTTGCAAGTAGAGAGAATCAGAGCCCTACTAAAAACTGCCTATTATTTTTAGAAATCATTTTAATCTTTTAAATTGCTGATGATTTCTTAGAAAGTCTGCTTTAAATTTTTTTAGGGTGCAGTACGCCATGTACAAAAAACGTACAGAAGAAAGGGGTGTTCACGTTCAAAAGAACACCTTACACAGTACTGCGTACTTCAAACCGAGATATAATTGTCTTAAAATCCAACATAAAATGAAATTTAGGTACAATATAGTTTGATGTCAAAAAAAAAGACAACTTATAGCAAATAAATGTTTCTATAGGTTGAGAAGCTGATTTAAGTCCAAATTTACAAATGTCAAAACAAAACTGAACTTATAGAAACATTATGTATCAGACTTAATTAGACCAATTGCTTTGTATCGCAGCGAGTGCTTAACTTTAAATAAACCTGAAAAAGGTAAGCTACTGATTTTTTTAGATAAAAATACTCCGAAAGATCTTTTTTGGGTGCAGTTCAGCAAAATGATGTCGTCAGAATATAATATAATTATAAAATTTACAGCAGATTTAAAAAACCGGATATTGTCAAAGTTATAAAGGATACCCGCATTAGATGGCCAGGACACCTTTTTAGATATGATGATACAAACCCAACTAATTTAGTGACATTTTCAAAAATTTAAGGTACACAAAAAAAAGAAGGCCCCCCACAAGGTGAGTTGATTCTGTTGGGAGTTAACCGTTGGTAATTTATCGCTCCAAACAGTCAGATGGAGAAGGCCCACAGAGTTAGATTTGGCCTGTGATAGGCCATAGTGCTGCCGAAGAAGTGTACAATATAACATAATAAATTATAATTAATCATTGGCTTTGAAATCCGTGGACACATCGAAGCTTAAACGTAATTTAATGATTTCAAATATAATACACCTTAACATGAGGATACAACACTCTATTTAAAAAATATAAAGCAGTCTTTATAAATGTAGTTTTAAAAAAGATGCCAAACGATAATACATTTGATGAGTATGTAGTGTCGCAGTAGGCTTCATATTGGATGAAATATTCGCGATACTGATTAGCAAACTTGTTAAATATACTAAAAATTTCCGTAACGTATCAGTATATTAAAGTAGAAATCATAAATTAATATCGAAGGTAAAATAAACATTATGTATCTGTCTTATATAACTGTGTAGTAAAAAGTTTAACTATGTATAATTAAGTGCGAGAAAGGATGATGAAAAGTATTAATTATTTGCTTAAATTTCATTTAGAAGAAAACAGATACGTCAAATAAATTATTTCTTAATCTCAGAAACGCCCCCTGCCAGGAATAAAAGGAAATGCTCTTTGCATAGTTTAAAATAAATGTGCATTGTCCTCTCTTAATTTGCAGAAACATTCCCAGTTTTACGGCCCATACTTCGAATGCCACATTAATAAACCTTGAATTTATTATTAGGAAAATAATAGCAGCTTTTAGGTGGCATAAAAACGAGCTAATCAAGTGTAAGAAGCTTACAATGAAATATGAACATGTTTCTCTTATTGATGGTCTCTCTCGAGAGATAATGATTATAATGAGCTACATTTATCGACATTGATAAGGTTTGCAAGACATTTACGTAAACTTTGAGAGAGAAGAGGAACACACACACAAGTTTATAAAAAAAAGATTCTTGAATTTACTCAAAAAAGGCTTTTACCCGCCCCCTCCCATACTCAATTTATCTCCGGATTATTTTTATGCATTTATAGCTAAAATCCTTTAAAATGTCCAGCATTTAAATCTCCACTAAATGTTTGGTTCAGAGGACTCTAGAAAAAACATCTACCACAAGTTCGCGATCATTCGATTACCAAGACCGGGATTTCATACAATTAGATAAAACAGAATGACTATATATATATCTGTTTATAACATGCATGACATAATTTTAAAAAATATTCATCATTTTCTGAGTTATTGAAATATTATGCTGATTTTTCATTCATATTATAAATGTTCTTCGAGATTTTAAAATTAAGGTACGTTCGGAGACAAGTTTTCTAAAACGTCATGCGATTAGTAATCTTATGTTATTTGTTGGTTCTTATAACTTAAATCATAGCTTCTCAACGGAGACGATAACGCCCTCTTGTGGGCTTTGAGGCCTTCAGGGGGGCGGTAAAAGACCCAGAATAAGTTAGAGGATTTTGAGACGGTATGGAGGGGCATGGACAGATTAACCAAATATAGTCTAATAAAGACTAAACAAACACGCTGATTATGTACTAACAAAAGTAAACTTTAATACTGGTAACCTTATGTTGATTGTATGTATTTAAAATTGTATATTCGTGATAATAGCTATTTCAGATTTGCAAGCAAAAAAAAATTAAAGTCTTTAGAAATAAACTAAATTAAAAATACATATTCTATTAGTTATAGAATATATTTTTTTAAATTTAATTCATGTTTTCACCATGTATTATGTACGCTCTTATTTCTCTGGAATGGGAAAGGGTGTTATCGAAATATTCTCTAGAAAAAGGGGGCGCCAGTTCAAAAATTTTGGGAACCTATGACTAAAATTAATGAAAAACACCAATCTGGAAATTATATGACAATTTAAATTTGTTGAAATGAGGTGTATTAGGTAAAATATGATGAAAATTATACCGAAATTCAAAACACTCTACATGGAATTCAAAACCATATGTTTAAATTCCTTGTAACACAACTTATTTAACACAGTTATAAAGGCAATAAGCTAAAATCTGAAATCTATTTATTATTACCAAAAAGTTATGGTTTATTGCACATTTCCATATAGGACATTTTATAAAATGCATGGTGTTCGTACAATAAACGGTTAAAAATAAAACTAAAAAAACTATTGATGTTAGAGCTCAATCCTCAGTCCATTGCCTTTACCATACTTTAAATAACACGTATATAAAATATGAAAGAAATACGTTCATAAATTTTTGAGATACCGGGTTTTAAGTAACATAACTTTGACAAAAAAGAATATAATCTTGATAAAAAGCATTTAAAGGTTTGATTCTTATTTTACTGAAACAATGCTAAACATCAGATGTTTAACATTAACCCCTTTTATAGCATAGACCAGGGGTGGCGAACCTTTATGGATCAACGTGGCATTTTTTCTAAAGAAAATTTTAATGAGATATAGACATGCGGTCAAATAATTTTGACTTGTGATTATTGGGAAAATAATAAAACTAAATACTAACTACTCAAAATTCTTTATTTATTAAGCAAAAATACATTTTGCACTGTATTGTAGTAAATGTTTCAGTTATTCGTGTAATTCAAATTAAAGAAACATTAGTGTGATTTCTGTTGTTGCAGATTAGATAACTTATATTAGGACTGTAAGGTGTTACTTTTAACGGAATACATGCTCAATTAGAGTCATCTGCGAAATGGTTTCTAAGCAAGTCCTTAATATTATTCATCTCTGTAAATAATAACTCTCAGGAATGGCTAGGTAAAAATATGGTTAAAATAGCATGAGCCAGCTTCTTCAAACAGTTAAATGTATCTAGAATCCATTTTACAGACGGTGCTCTACACATACCACTGTTCCAGAATATAAAAAATACACCGCTTTGTTAACTTTACTAATCATGCCATATTTCTTGGTCGTCTAAATTTCATATTCTCTGCTACACTTATTATCTTGCACTTTTTGTTTTTTACTGAACTAACCATGTTAAACAACGGTTAAAATCGTAAATATAACACAAATAAACTTTAAAATACACTTGTGTCAAAGAAATTTACCATATTATGCGTAGACAAACTCTGCATAATTAGCAATTGTAGTCAACGACGCAATGAGCTCAATTCGTGTGACGTCATAGTCACACGATAAAAACTGTCTAGTGTTTCCAGCTAATCAGTTCACGCGCTCCGGTGTTGCCAAGTTTTGCTCTTTGCAAAAACTTTATCTTAAAAAGTACATGTATACAAAATGCATTTTATTTAAAAGTATAAACACAAAATATGATTTTTTTTTTAATTTAAAAAAATCTTTTTGAAGAAATTTTTTACCTAACATTTAAATCTTTACCTAAATATAAAATTTGAAATTTTATCTGAGTTTTACAAAGAGAACAACAAGTACAATTAGTTGAATGCTTGTTTTGAATTCAATGGAAAACACGTTTTGTTTTTATCATGTGACTTCATGAATTGAGCCCATTAAGGCAACACACTAACAAACGAGTGCACTCTCCGCCACAACATGACCAATCACTCGTATTTGTTCGATATACATCATTGTGATCTTTGTTATTTTGAACTAAAATGCAAACCATTTTGACCAGTGGCATGTCCAAAATATTGTGTCGCATGCTATCAGTGGCACGCGTGTCAATGGCTCGCCATCCCTGGCATAGACCTTCCTCATTCTCTGTCGCATTAAATTTTTTAAATTTGTTTGCTCGATTTTCTTCTCTAGAAAAATTTTTTGAATATCAGTCAAACATCGATTCAGAAACGTAAGCAGATACCTCAAAACAATGCTTCCATAAAAAAAATCTAACAAATATTCAAACCTTCTAAAATAAAACATTGTATAATCATCTTTTAGAATCCGTAATAGAATAAATTCTTCCTGTACCCTACATGTGAAATATGAAACATCTTCGAAGTTTTTTATTTACGACACACAAACAATGTTTTATTCACTTAAAGCATCAAAGTGTTTCTTTTTTTAAAAAAAATGCTCTATGGCTGAAAAGCATCATCATTAAAGACCACCAAAGTACAAAATCTCAATAAAAATTTTAAAAAATAGCAACCAAAAAAAAAGAAGTCACAAAATTGGATATAACTTGATTAGGAGAACTAATTTACTACAAAACTAATTTAGGACAGTGCGTATCATTAGTTAAACCGGAAGAGAAAGATCTAGAGGATCATATTAAATGACAGAAATCAAATATACGATGTGATGTAGGGCATTGATAATATTTACCCAGATAGAAAATGTTGTTTTAAGTCAACACATGTTATGGTGTTTTTTTCCTTCACTTTCACTCATTAGATCTACAGAAAGCATCTAAAGGCAGAATATGAGACGAGATGTGATGATATTATAGTCATAAGGAGAAAAGTTCACAATGACACGAAGCATTTCTCCCTCAACCCCCCAATCCTTTTTTTAAAAAAAAAAAAAAAAAAAAACTTACAGGGTTCACTTTCGAAACTACTTTAAAACATTATTCGAATAGTTCGTGACACACTTAATCTTATTTTTAAAATATCCAAAATGTGAAGAAATTCTTGATTCTTTTCAAAATCAAATGAAGATAGAAATTACAACAAAAATACGAAAAATTCAATGACAAGGTCGAGAACGAAGGTTGAACCCCACTTCAGAAATCTGAACCCTAACATATTTAAACATTAACATATTTATTCCAAAATTTTCAAGCTTTAACCATTAAAGGGCCACATTATTTTAAAAAATGGAAATACTTCAGTTGATAAAACATTAAAAATAGATTCTTTGCTGGTGCAACATACCTGTAAAATTTAAGTTCCTTATTTATGAAAGCAGGCGTGAATTGTAAAATCAATAAAATTGAAAAGGAACGGGTTAAATTCCTGTTACGTCATAGTCAGATAATAACTGCAATCACGTGTTTCCAGGCAATCCGTTCATGCGCTTTGCTGTTTCCAACTTTTGCCTTTCATGAAAACTATCTTTTAAAAAGTACATATTTGTCAACAATAACGCACATAGATAAACAAAAAGCACTTGATTTAAAAGTACACATATATAAAGTAAGATTTTTTTTAATTTTGAAAAACTTTGAAGATTCTTAGTTCTTAGACACCTTTACCGAAATATCAAATTTGGAATTTTATCTAAATTTTACTAGTAGAAGTACAAGTTTAATGCCACTTTTAAATTATTCAATGGAGAACTCATAACAGCATTTATCATGAGGTAGTCAATAATTTAGCATATCAGCTGATCAATTTATTGGAAGTTAAACAGTAGCCCCTTGGGAATTAATACATAATGGACTTAGTAGAAAATTAATGTTTTGATGAATTAATTAATAACATTGCATACACAAATGCTATCAAAAATATTCCGAAAAGGAATTCAACATCAGTAAGCTTTGTTGATAATTTTATATATCCCTTCCTTCCTCAGTGGCACGACAGCCCAAAGTGGGCCTTGGCCTTCTCAAGAAGCCTTTTCCAGGCCAGTCTTCTTCCTGCTAGTGTTCTTCAACTCCTAGTTCTTAAAACTAGGAGATCTTTTTCCAGGCCTGCCCTTTCTTTGCGTGCCAATTGGCTGAGCATTGAAGCCTTTTTAGTGGTGCGGTCTTTATATATATAAACATGTTTAAAAAATATATGTATTATATATATAATATACATAATTTATATATAATACACACATATACATGAAATATACATGCTTTCTATATAACACATAAATACACACAGATATATGTATATATTTCTTGATATTAGTGATTATTATAGCTTAAATTTGTGACGAACCCTATTCGCGCATTTCATCTTAACTGTTCATCTTAACACTTCATCTTAACTGTTGTATGTTTATAAAATCACTTCCCAAGGAGAAACAATCATTTATATAAATTTGAGGGCTATTTAAACTCCAGTAAAGTGAGTGTAAGAGTCAGTCGTTAGGCTGCTATTAAAGTTGGATAAGCAAAGTTACTGTCTGAAGTCTTTGCAGTTCTTGAAGAGAATCTTCAATCCGAGATATCCAGTTTTCCCGGGCGATACCTGCCTAGTTCAGTTACACTGGATTGCAAGCAATTAAGTGACATAAATATTAGTCAGAAAATTTAGGATAACGATTAAATCTGACTGCTCCCTCGGTTTATGACATTTTTTTATAGTAAGTAATAAATAAGATAAAGTGATTGTGATTTTATAATAATGACTGATCATTCGTTGTCGCAAGGTCGAGAAAAATTGGATAAATTGTTTAATTATTCTAATTATGTTTTCTATGTAGATTTAAAAAGGTTAAGCCCAAAATGGAAACCAAGGAACATTTTAAGGAATTCAAACTTCACAGTAAAAATATCTTTCCTTTTTAGCTCTATATTGTGCTCATTTTAATTTCGTCGATAGACTAAATTACCTGTAATAAAATATTTAGTAAATTTACAACATTGCGCTTCGCCACCATTGGACGGACACTCTTATCATCTGACGCTAATTAGAAAATATTTTCGAAATAATTATCCAAAGTAGAACAAATTTCAAAAAATATCAATAGCGGATTAACTTTAAGCAACTTAATTAAAATTGAGTGAATTTCATTTAATTGATTTAGATATCAATTGCAAAATAGTACAAAGTTGTAGTTTTATATAAAACATATTTCTTTAAGATTTCCTGTCCTTGAATGAGACGGATCTTTCGAATTAGAATCAGGAGAATTACTACATCAAATCAAACTTCCAAAAATACCAATGCCTTGCAAAACTGTTCACGTTTTTATTTTTAGACATTCATAACCCGAGCACGGCAAGGTTATTTCGCTATTAAGGAAATAATTTACAGCATGACTCGTCCAAAATGCCGTAATGCCACTCCGAATTAAAAATATCATTAGGAAACAATTATATCCTCTCGAGTGAAATTCTCATTAAAGACCCATTTGGGCTTCCGGTACGATCTTTTTCATCGAGTCACGGGCGCTTTTGAAGAAGCGATTCAACTTCACGTCCGCCTATCGGTATGCAATGATGCAATTCAATACAAAAAGGAGCTATTTTTTGTTCTCTCTCTCTTTTGGGGAGGCCGCAGCAGAAAAATTGAAACAATGCTCTCACATGTAATGAGAAGTCATGATGAAATGGCTCGAAAACGTCATGGCTCAATTTGAAATTGAATAGCGGCATGTTTTGAAAGTGAGCAAAAATGCGCCCACTTCAAGAATGGGAAGTTTAGCTAAACCGCAAAATATTAGTCAAGAGTGACATTTTTGAGCACTTTTTTTTAAAAAGTATTATGAGAACACTTGATTTTGTCGAATGTTTTAAATCAATGTCATTCATGATAAATATGCATTCATGTGTTTAACAATACCTTGCAATAAACTATTCTGTTATAAAATAAATCTACGATACCCTTTTTAGGCAACGAAGACTCTCTCTTCGCTAATAACAAAATTTCGTATGTATTGTTCCTGACACTTTAAAAGTATTAAGTTAAAAGTAATAAGTTTGATTTATTATTATATATGGTTTGCCAACAATGATTCCCAACTTTCTATGATTTCGCGAACTCGTAGAAGGCGTAGTTCAAGTCTCAGTGCGACTTAAGAACTGCCAAGTGGAAAGGATGATGCACATTAAACCTGCCAAGGATCAAAGTCCTCACATTGGCGGGGTGTAGAAGTTTGTCGACAATAAAGCTCGTGTAGATTCAAATCAAGCGTTCTTACAAATCCTCAACAAGATTCGTAATTTTCAACAACGAGAAGATAACGAAGTCGGCACTTAAAAATACAACAAGAATTCTGAGCCCCGACTTATTTAAAGTGACTGTTTATTAACGTCGCACTATAAAGCTGCACAAAGGCTATTGGCGACGGAACTCGTCATTTTGAACCATGATCAAGTGACGGTGACGACATCTAAGCTGGTACACCCCTCTTCTAACCTACACACCACACCAACGGCAAGACATTTGAGCTTCAACATATTTAACGTACATCGGCCCCTCTGCACGGCGGGTCTTCGGCAATACTAGGTTCGAACTCATGACATGCCAGCCGTGAGTTCGTGACCTTGACCACTAGGCTACCACGGACTTAGAGCTTGGGAAAACCCCTTTAAGTTTCCGGTAAAACATTTGGTTAAAAGATTCCTCTGAATCAATAGGACGAAATCTTCATTGATTCAATTATGATTAGATACCATTATATGATCTTATCACATTTCATATATTTCATAATAAACGATGCTATAAGGCTGAGCATTGGGTTATTATTACTCATTAGTTGTTTTTGAATCTACTGTTTCCTATTTTTAAATGTTAAATTGGATTTGGTGAGGAGATAATCCATGTGTATAGGAACAATCAAAAGAGGAATGTGTTGAACCTCGCATTACTGAGGCATGGATTTCCAATAGTCACAAAATAAAACGAAACAAGTAAGAAAAAAAAATTAACGTCAATTCCTACTTTGTTAGAAAAAACGTACTGTCACCATCGGTTGCAGATAATAGTAACTACGACGGAAATAACTCAGAATAAATTTAAAATTAAAAAATAAAATTTAATTAATGAATTAATATTTGAAAAAACTGTACTAACATTAAGTGTCATCCACTACAAGTTTTAAAAAAATTATTTGAACTTGATTGGATGAATAGAAAGTATTTTATTAACAATTGAAAATTTGAACAAGATAAATATATAGAGTGTGAGCTAATAGTAGAGGAACTGAAAAAAGAATTCAGTTATTTAAGTCAATTTCGCAAAATGTAAATAAGTTTCACTGCACGCGCACATTTTCACTCTCGGTTTTCCGTAAACAAATTTTTTATGAGTGTGGGCATGCGCAATGGGACATCTTTTACTTCGCAGATCCACATGTGAGTGTGGATCACTATTGGAATACTAATTGTTTCCCATGACGCACTACGAATTCTACATGGCCGCGAGCAAAGCGGCTTCAGATCATAACAACCCAGCAAACAAATACCACATCAAAAAAGCACTTTTCAGCATTCTTGCCTTAATAGAGTATTTATCGTACCTTAAACCGAGCCTCAAGCCTTGTAATGAGAGAGGCAATTAAACAACAAAAACCACTTTCCTCGGCAACGATAGCAACACTCGGTTAAAAGAGTAGGAGCACCCCGAAGTCCACCTACGAGTGGCGAAACAACAGATGGTTGTGTGCTGACCGTGACCTCCTAAATACCCGAGTGGTAGGATAATTATTTACTAAAAAGCACATCGTCATCTTTGCACTTTAAAAAGGGAGGAAGTCAACTGAAACCGCAAAGAACGCGAAAGGGTTGGATATTTATTGCCATAAAGGCAAATGCCACAAGCATTTGAAAATGTAATTTTTTTTTTCACGCTCAACATGTCTGGAAGAGTAAGCGGAATTTATAGATATGCCATTCATCGTTTTCATTCATATTCTGTGCGGTTTCGTTAATTGTATTTTTTTCAAAGTTTTGGAAAAGATAAGAAATAAACGAATTAACCTTTTGACTTTTACATTTATCCGCCTATGAACATTAAAATTTGAAAATTTACGATCT
>BMAV01015175.1:64931-140681 GCA_019973955.1 Trichonephila inaurata madagascariensis
CCCCCCCCCCCCCCACCATTCTTGTATCATGCTCTTTTTGATTTGGTCGATTTTCGGGAAACAAAAAACAGTAAAAACTAATTATTGAATAAATAATTAGCGTTAATTAATAAAATTAATCATTAATAACAAATACTTAATTAAATTTGAAGTACTATATACTTAGAATTATATAATCAATCTGAAAAAAAATCAAGGACTTTGAGGAGGGGGGGTTCAGACCCCTTGGAACCCCCTTCCCTTGTGTGCGCCACTGGTCGTCTTCGTCACTTGACCGAGGTTCAAAATTACAAGGTTCACACAGCAAATAGCCCTCGCCTTGACTTATAATACGACTTTGATAAACAGTCACTCACTCACTCATCCGAAATTATATTTTTTATTTGATATTTTATCCCTAAGTAAGACCAGGATAATCAAATGATCATAGTCCGTAGTTTCGTGACGGGCGATGTTCCTTGAATCCATTACAGATTTATCCCTCGTAATTGGGAGGAGGAGGCTGCTACAGAGAAAATGTAATTGGGCCCTCGTAAATCCTATGAATTTTGAATTTGAGGTGCTAACTCGTCACTTGACCCGGTCTCTAATTATCGTATAAGCTCGTAACACATCACTCAAAAAGTCCCGGACCTAACATATAGATGGCGCTACCTTCTAACTTTCTTTAGTGTAATCTAGTACTAACTTTCTAACTAACTTTTAGTCTAGAAAGTAGTAGTACTAACTTTCAAACGGCACGTGTCAAAATTTCGTGATAATATCTTGTATAGTTGAAAAGTTGCATAGATTTTAGTGAAGCAACTTTTGTTTGCTTAGAAACCATGGATGAAAAAGAATTTCGTGTGTTAACATTGCTCTTTGATAGGGAAAAACACTGTTCAAGCAAAACAATGCGCTTCGAATTACTTTCCCAACCATCGTACAGTCCAGAATCTTGCTCCCAGTGACTGCTGGCTTTTTGCAGACCGTAAAAGAATGCTACAGAGAGAGGGAAAGAGATTTGGCCCAAATAAAGAAGTGATTGCCGAAGTTGAAACCTATTTTGAGAGTAAAGACAAAACCTTCTACGAAAATGGTATTAATTAGAACGCTGGACCAAATGTATCGTTCTTGAAGGGGAGTATAATGATAAATGAAGTTGAATTTTTCCTAAAAGTTGTTGTTTTATTAGTTAGGCCCGGGTTATTGAGTAATGTGTTAGCTTTGCTTAAGTAGAATACTTTAAAGTTTTGCAAAGTTTCAAAGAAGGGCTCAGACGCACATTAAATATGGCAAGCAAAGTCCTCCCGTAGATAAGATGTGAAAATTTGGAGAAGCTAAACTGTCATCTTCGTCATTGGAACATGCTCCAGAATTACAAGGTCAGTCGTTATAACAGTCATCAGATAATTTCAAAATGCAGCGATTAGAAACACTCAATAATTGGAGAAACACTAGTCTGTATAAGACACCGAAGTTTCCTCAACAATTTCATCATAAGAAATAATCAATAAAGAAGAACTAGAATCTTAAATAAGAGGGGGGGACATTTATTGCAAAAATAATTATCTATTTCAAAATTTAAAAGATATAAAACCATTTTTTCATTTTAGTTCCAGTTTCAATTCAAAGTCTCGCCATGTTTTCCCAATTGGCAAATGAAATTTATGTGGAGTCAAAATTATCAAAAAAATATCTCCAATTAAACGAAGGTCGCATTGAGCAAAAAAAATTTATAGAGTGTTTGTTAAAATTCACTTTATTACGTCTATCTCCAAATGTGTCATAAGAATAAAAAATTTTCCCTGCAATTCTTAACTTACTGTGAACAATGCATAAACTTACATTTCGAAAACTTAAAAAAATGACACCCACCGAAATACTTAATTAAACTTTAAAACAAATTATAAATGATAACCTAACCAAGAGCATTTTTATTTCAATGGGAACATATATATAACAATAAAAAGGAGCACTTCAGTCGGCCATAACAGCTGCTAGTTAGCAAAACCGCCTACACAAGCATCATTAAAAATTGTCTACCCTTAACAAATTCCTTGAAGAATACGTGACGTACGGAAGCAAGAAATATTTTCATTTCGCGACCGTTGAAAATGTTACTATTTCCATGAATGATTCATTCATTCGTTCTGGTCATATTTTATGGTAAATAATTGACTCTGATGAAAAAGTGGACAATAAGAAGGCAACCGTGCCTAACCGTATCATTAAGAAGTACGCTGGAGACATTTTATTTCATCATTTTTATTCACATTCCAGACTTTTAATTTAATTTCGCCATTCTGAGTGAATAACCTCAAGGGTCTGGCTTTCAGACAATGAATGAAGCGTTAAGATGTTTTTGTCTGCGGATCTAATGCACTAAAGGGAAAGAAAAAAAGTTTATATGCAAAACTTTTTCGATTTGCGACCAAGTACATATTATTACTGCACGCGTGTGCACCTAGTTGTCACGCGCATTTCCCTTAAACAACCTCTAAGGCCTTTATGAAGTCATTTCAAATGAGAAATTAGCCTTATCTAAGGCAAATGATCAAAAATCTTCAAGAAGAAGTGTAGTATATGAAGAAGCGGGATGAGCAGAGTTGAATGTGGGAAGGATAGAGGAGATAGGATGACGGATAGTCGAGAGAATAATGTCTGTGACATAGAAGTATTACTGAGGTCAGAGGCAAATGTAAGAAATGAATAATAATAATAGTAAATATAATAAAAGGTTTAGATAATTAAAAACCTATTTCAAAGCGTTCCATTTTAAAATGTTTAAAATTATCGTCAAATGAAAGCAAGGGAAATCCTTAAAAAGATGTAAAAACTACAACGGCAGTGAAATATTGTAAGAAGTAAAAGAGCAAAAAGGTACCATTTTGGAATTTATAAAAAAAAGTGTGGATTGCATTCTCTGACATCGAATACTTCAGTAATTAATAACGGCTTTCGGTTATTTATGTAACTGATCCAATGCGACACTAAAATTCTCGTTGACACTTTTCGATTAACGCTATTTAAAAACGGTTAATTGTTATGCCTCCAAGCGGTTATTTACCACTTTCGATTGAATTGTACTGTGCAGTTCAACCATTCAGGTGAGCTTACGACACAAAATAGTACTCTAGAAAAATCTCTGTCTAGTTTACTTAGCGATTGACAAGCCAAAATCGTTTTCAAATATATACACAAAACCCAATTTCTGTTCAATTTAAATATATTCTTCTTAATCGCATACACATTGGAGGCACGATTTTAATTTCAAATCAATATTTACTCTAGGGCAAAATTGAAACGTAGGTAAGGCAAAAATTTTGTTTCTCTTCGTCCACTCCCGAATGGAATTCAAATAGATAACGTTACTTCCTCCCACAAGCACGTGTCCGGCTGCGAATTGCTCAACACCCCTGGCCTTATTCGAGAAGATGGACGTTTGAAAAATCCCGGGCATATCACGAATGAGGCTAAAGAGAGGAAGTGGGATTGATATCGGGTGGATGAAAATAAACAAGACATCCTGCTTCAAAAGGAGGTGGAAACTGACCACCTCAACTGAAACTAGCATCACACACATAATCTTAATATTCGTTCTAGAACATTAAATACTATTTTAAAAAAGTTTATCAGTTTTTGAAATAAAGGTAACAAAATTACAATATATATATATATATATATATATATACATTTCCTTGAATATTATAATAAGTAGTAAGAATGAAGCATTTAATCTAAGAATATTTCCGATTTTAACCTTTAAGAAAAAGGGCTATTGGTCAGTTAGAATTCATGAATGCAATGCTATTCTTACGGAAACTCTACTTTCTTCCTCAAACTAGGTCTGGTGCTTTGATTTGTATGCAATAAGGTGCATCTGAAAGAACGAAAAATAATGAAGGTTTGTCAGCAATTACTTTTTTTTTTTCTGAAGATTTCTGAAAATATTTCTAGATATTTCTTAAGGCTGTTTTCACTAAATGTACGAGAGTCTGAACTAAAACGTAAAGCTCATTTTCTGATAGAAAAATGTCCCAATTTTCAACATCTGCTAATAATATAGAGTTTTTAAAATTTCAAAAAAAAATTCATAAATAATTCTTTTTTTTTTCATTTTAACACTTAAAGAGACAGCTCATATTGCAATCAGGTGTAGGAGAAAAAATGCGAAACACACATTTTATACGAGGAAAAATGGATCCACTGAGATGATAAAATATGCTGCTATCTACAGGATAGCCAGAATATAATATTAATGTTTGAAATCTTTTATATCTGAGAAAATATTCCAATTCCAGGTCCTATTCTTTAACATTAAAGCGAAGACACCATTAACGCTCTGAAAATCGGCTAATGAATCACTAAAATAGACGAAAAAATACTATCTGGAATTGATCAAAAAAATCTATAAATTCAGAGAAATCACTATTATTATTTTTTTCTCTCACTTTCGGATGTACTTCATAGCATTCGAATCTGTGCTCTAATCTAGGTTTGAAAAGGAGAGTTGAATTTCCATAGGATGAACATTACGTACTTCAAAATGGTCGGTCGAGGGGAGCCTTAAGCTATATTTAACACGAAGCTATCTAAGTGGATGCCCTTGGGAAAGGATGAATAATAATATCCTCTCGCGTAATTGATCCATTCGTTCACAGTTATATCGAAAACAGAGGAAAATCCTAGTTTTATTATTATACATTTATTCCAATATATTTAGAATAATGTAAATAATTACAAACAATTAGCATCATTAGAGCTGATGTTACCCATAGCGATATATGGCTCTCGGTACCCAGTTTGTTTTTTCCGTGAAAATAAAACAAGACATTTTAACTCATTTTTCTTTCGCCTGTATAGCAGTAAATTAAATTTTACGTAATAAATATATAGAATATATTCTCGGAATTCCCTCTCTCTCTCTCGACAAATCTGATGAACATTTAAAGCAATGTTCTCAGAATAAATGATAACAATTGTGTTCACGAAATGATAAATATTTGCGAAAAAATTGAAATTATTATCATGTAAGACTATAAAATATTCTCTCCTCCGCCCCCTCCCACACATACACCAAAAAGAATCGAAAATGAGCTGAAATTAATTTAAATTGGTGTTGTAGTTATTTTAAATCTTAGTCGTTTTTTCTCTTAACAAATGCAAAAGCATTCCTCCAGTCTACCCCATAGTTGTAAAGCGTTCTTTGGTTCTGTCGCAAAATCAAAAACCTGCTGAGGTTTACAGAAACTAAATTTCACACTATTAATTGTAATGAAACAATGCATAGATTAGAACACTTGATTATTTCAAGTTACAAGTATCTTTGATTACAATTAATAATGCAAATGAATTTCTGCAGAAAACAAATAATTATTATTTACTGTTCATAAATATTTTGTTATACAGCAAAATCACAGATATAATCATTTAGAAGCCACCCTTCTGAGGGATGACACCCAGTGTTATCACCTCCTCTCCCCCCCCCAAAAAAACACACTCCTAATAGAGCCACTGCTAATACCTAAATAGTTTTGCTTGCCTCTTGCAAGAGCAGTGTAGTGAAGAAATAAATAGTGAATAAAACTCTAATATTAATTTAGAAAATACTTTACATTCATATGGACTAAATTCATGATGGTCACATGATAACGGCAGTCACGTGTTTCCCACTGATTAAAAATTGACATAATAGTTGTTCCACTTGTAAAGTTTAGTTAACATTTAAAATTTGATGATTGGGTAAAGAGTTCACGTGTTAAAATTCTTCTAACAGTTTTCAAAATTAAAAAAAAAATACTTATATTATACGAATACTTTTAAATTAAGTGCATTTTGTTTAACTATGTGCATTATTACATCGTTGACAAATATGTACTTTCTAAAAGAAAGTTTCTGCAAAAAGCAAAAGTTGGCAACAGTGAAGCACATGAACTAATTGGCTGGAAACGCGTGATTATATTTATGATATAATTATGACGTCGCATTGATTTATGAACTGATTGGCCCAAAACACGTGACTCAGTTATCATGTGACTATGACGTCACATGAATTTAGTCCATTGCGTGTGAATATATAGTTGATTGACTGAATTGATAGATTATTTGACTGATTAATGTCGCATGAAAAAAAACAAAAAAAAAAGAGCTATTGGCAACGAACGTAGTAATTTTGCACCTCCGTCAAATCACGAGGACGACAACTGAGCTGACACCTCACTCTCCAAACTTAATAACACTCCAAAGTAAAGACTTTAGTCACAGATTTGACATAATCAACCCCTCTACATGATTTTAGTGATACCAAAATCGAATTCACGACTCGACAGGAATACTGCCGGTCACGGGTTCATGACCATGACCACTCAGATTACGTGGCCACCAAAGTTTAGCTAAATTAAACTTGTTTCAATTGTTGTCATAACAACTAGAAATATGTTAATTACACGTCTGATGGAAACTCACAAGAACTTATTCAAGTCTTATTAATGCAAGAATCCAGAAAAATACAACGGATTTCAACTAGAAAGTCTCCAAATAATTTAATCCTATATATTTCTTTGAACATTTAGTTGTTTCTCAATATTATATAGCAGCGGTTCTTAAATTTTCGTTCGCCGTGTCCTCCTTTTTAAGTTTCAACCTAACATTGTGGACTCCCAAAATTTTAAATACCTCTCCATGACCTAATATTTTTGATGGAAATACATGTTCTAGAAGAGTTCTTTCATTGAGGGGGGGGGGATTTAGTGATGTAGTCCAGGATGGCACATCTTTCAATTTTTGCACGAGGTCTTTTAGAGTCTGAAAAAGAGAAAAACCGTAATGTTACATGTGAAAGACACCGTAGACCCTCTAGAAAGGCGCTGTGGAGCCTCAGGGGTCCGTAGACCACAGTTTAAGAACCGATGCCATTTTTATTTAATTTTCACGGAAAGATATGTAGTTAAAAAGAAAAAATAATAGCTAACAGTCACAAGCAAAATATTACTCACAAGTCCTTTTTTTCCTCTGCATTTTACTGCTCTTAAGAAAAAACACAAATGTTCAGTAAAAATGCATTATCAGTACAACTTCGTTTCCACTTTACAATATACCACTCTTAAAAAAACGAACCAAAACCTATCCAAGCCAATCGAAACCAATACAACATCTAACAACACAATCGCCTCTTTGTGTAACCAAAACAAAAAGCACCGCTTACAACAAAGTAGCCGCAGCAATTAGCCAACAGCAAAACAAACGAGAACCCAGAAAACATTATTGATAACAGAAAGACAGATGTGTCGAATACAAAAAAACAGTAATAATTCAGCAAAGAGAGAATATTGTTAGGCGTGACGTTTGGCATTGAAAATATAACGAAAGAAAAAGAAGAAAAAAGCGTTCAAGGTGAGAAATACCGCAAATATGTTCGCTCGATGCTTTTGCTTTTATTTATATTTTAATAAAGAAATAAAACGCGCGTGGTTCTCTTAAACACTTCCACCCCGTCCAAACATTGAGGCGCAAGGGCGAGCGGTCAAAAAGATGACATCACGATGCACAAAACAGAAATATACATCGTATTTTTTTCCGCTACTGGCAAGCAAGCGAAGGCCGAATAACACGCACAGGCGTTGCGTTACCTGTAACCGTAATGGATTTACATCGCTTGCTGATTCGTTTACACAGTCACTGCTATTATTGTAACTGGATTGAGAGGGGGCAGGGAGAAAAAGGTATTGTTTGATGCATTGCAGGAATAATCGTATCCGGTGTGAGGTGGTATTATTTTGAAACAGACATAATGGAATATGGTAACCGTATATTTTTGTTTAATAAAGCTTTCGCTGGATTGTTAAAACGAGTCATCTGAAAAAAAATAAACAATCGTCTGATTTGCATGGATTGTTTTAGAGAAACGAGATGAGATTCAAGTAATTCAGCAACCGGTTTAGAGCATGCTGTTTATTCAAACGCTTGCTAATTTTACCAAAACAAAATAAATCATATATAATATTTTAATAAAAGCATTGGGTTGTCTAATATTTTTGCTTAATACAATTCTCACTTAATATAAGAATCAATCCACAGATAAAGCCTGGACAATAAGGGCCTAAAAATTGTTTATAGATATATAGATTGTCCTAAAAGAGTTTGGCTACACTTTCAAAAATGAATTAGAAATGAACAAAAATTTTCATTTGCTGTTTTTTATGTTCCATATAGAAAGGTTTAAAGTGTATGTTTAATGATTGCAAACTATATGGTATAGTGGTTCCATCCGGTATAGTGATTAGTGACGCTGACTACCGTGTCGAAGGGCCTTGGTTCGAATCCCGGAGAAGACATGGATATTAGTGAATGCAAAGAGCCTTTGCGGCATGGGGGGTACTCTAAATAGCCACCGAGCCGCAAGTCCTCTTATGAGGTTGGCGGAAGGGGAAGAGAAGTGAGAGGCCCTTGACCACCTACAGGGTGCTCTCCCACAAAATTTGGGCCGAACCAATCCAAATCGTGCTGTCACCTGCATAGTGCTTCAAGCTACGACTAACGACTAGCGTACATCTACCCTTTTGCCGCGATGAATTTCATGGGCCTCGATCTCATACCGTCAGACAGGTGGCATTTGCAACAACAACAAACTAGATAGCACATTGTCCACGTTTTGCAACATTCTCGTCTCAAAACGACTTCACCACAAGAAGAAACTTAAGGTGTAGAATGGTTTATCGAATTTTAATGTGCGACATATGTACAGCGTAAATGGGGCACCACCTTATACTAGGGCTTGGAAGAGAGAACATTTATGGTTAAACGTTTCTCGGACGATGGATGGGACCCAATACTATGGCCACCTAAATTTCTAGACATGATGCCTTTTGACGACGATAAGCGAAATACATTATTCACCAATCTAAAATTCGCAATACTGATGAAATGAAAAGTTGATCGTGCAATGCTTCACAGAACCTAGTTAGAAATCTCTTATTAGGGATTGCAATACCCGTATACCGGGATACCGAATACCAGTATTTTGTGAGCCATTTATACAATTTTGTAATACCGGTATTCACAAGTTTAAATACCGGTTTTTCGGTATTTACTAGAATTTTTTTTTTAAATTGTCTCCACTTTATGTTCAGGTATCGCCAACATAACAAAATAGTGTACGTTTTTGTTTGTATGTCTCCCTAACGGGTGAAATTAATTAGACTGTGAATACAAAGTTGCATCGTACAATCGAGAGAAGTGATAAAATATGTGAATCATCCAAGGAGATGGGCAAAAGAGCGATACTGCACACGCGCAGGATTCGTAGTCTCATATTCATATCTGTGGAAGCAAGACTGTAGTTGCGAAGAAAGTGCGTAATATTTCGATATTTTTTTAATTAGTGAGTTTGTTATTCACATTATATTTGTGTGCATATCATACTTCAGGGTTCAAATTTTTTCAGATTTATTATATATATATATATAGTGGGTGTTGTGAGCAAAATATAGGAGTGGTAATTGTTGTATTAAATATGAGAAAAATCGTTCAAAAATTGTGAATTGAATTATTGATAGGATACTCTTTGGTGAGTTTTTAATGATTTACGCTATTCATTTGTGAACATACTTGGTTTTTAATTTGAACTTTCAGATTTTAGACATTTTTTTCTACCTATACAACTATTTTAAAGATGAGTGCGTCATCTTTGGTGTTCGAGGGTTCACTTATATTATGCAATTAATTGTTTTAGAATTTTAATATTTTAATATAATATCTTTCAGAATGCGATGGCGAATAGTTTAATTTTAACTTTTTAATTTTTAAATTTTTGAGAATTGGATATTTTTCGATTAACTTACCAAGTTGCAATAGGGGGACGGTTGGCGCCATCAAACTAGTTTAACCCCGCTTATCGATCCTAAGTCCGAGGTTGCACTTGAATATTTTATAAATTTTTATTTTATAATTTTTTAATTTTGCTTGAAAACGTTGGAATTTTACCTTCTATATTCGCCATTGATATTTTGAAATGGGATTAATGTTATAGGATTCATATGGTTTCGATTTTTTGATTGATTATTGTGTGGGTTGTGATTGAATTATATATATTTAAATATATATATATACATAAACAAAGAATATAAAAAATCAGTTGGTAATACTTCGGTTTGGTTTCATTATTTATATGATGAAAACCACAGACTACAGGCTGAATAGTGATATTTCTTTTTGTGATTTAAATAAATATGATGTGCCTTTACTTTTTTGTGATTCTTTATATACTCTTATCATTCATAAGTTACACATTATTTTTGTGATATTTACGCTCTCTAATAAAACTGGTATATAAAACAAAGAAATACCTGTGTTTTCTTTCTTTTCCTAAAATTTCTACTACCGTATTAAAACCGGTATCCCGGTATTAAGATCTAAAAAATACCGAATACCGGAATTGAACTTTTAGTCCGATATTGCAATCCCTATCTCTTATAGATTCGATGTGTTCCGCGCAACTATTAGCACAAACATTGAAATCGCGCAATTTAGCACTGTAAAAAAAAGAAAGAAAGAAACTGAGGTATTTTCTTTGTGGAACATGAAAACCGAAGTAAATATTTTTGCTTGTTTATTTGTAATTAATATCTGAAAGTACAGCCATACTTCTCGGACACCCATTTTTCAAGAGTTTTGAGAAATGGCTTAACATTTCTTAGAAATAAATTTAAAATATCATCAAATCAATTACATAAAATTAATAATAATAATTCTATACAAAGTCAAATGCCTCACGTATAAAAACCTTTTAACCTGTAGAAGATTGACCCGATCAGTTATAAAAAAAAATTAACAAACCCTGGAATATATATGTGATGCAATAAATATAAAAAATGACATGTCTTCTAACTCTGGACCATAATAGCACACTCCATGCAACTGATGTATATAATTTTTATCCCGCTTCCAGACACGATGTTAAAATAAGTCTTTTACGCAAGAAAACATTACAGTGATTCAGAAGACCCTTTTTTTTACGAGCAATTACTTTTTCGGAGAAGGGTGCGCCTTCGAAATTCGTCTGCGCGATGAGTCCGTGACCTTTCCTCCATCCCCAGAAAAAGAGGGTGCACTGTCTGCACTAAATATACTCGCATTCGAAAAAAGCCCCGGTTTTTCTCCGTATCTCTTTTCCGTCCGGCCGCTCTTTCGGGATGGATTTAGAACGGAATTGTTATTGTAACGAATTTTGGGGAGAAAAAATAAAGTGTGTCGTGTTCAAGGTTCGCTATTTCTCTTTTTCTGCCACATCCACCAGAGAATTTACTCTCGATTTCTTTTTCTGCTCCGCAATGTGTTTTCATTTTCTGGAAATTGTGTTTTGCTTGTTCTGTTTACAGGCAGTTTGCTTGTAAACATGAGAGTTGAAATGACACATGCCTCATTTTTCGAAGAAAATTTTACATTTGCTTTCTGGAATGAAAAATTATTGAACAAATAACACAACGCATGCTGAGTGTATGAACTCACGTAATATTTTACTTAATCAACGTTACATTTGAGCAACACAATGGGTTAATCGTGACATAGGTCGCTGTTCTGCATTACGGTACAAAAAAAAAGGCCCAGTTGATTTTTGAGTGTGGCTGCGGTAGCCAGCTGAGTGGTCCTGGCATAGAGTTCACGCAGTAGCGTAACGTACACCCCCACATAGCGGAGGGAAGACTCTAGGGAGCCCAAAACCTGACTGACGACAAGTACGTACCATTTGTAATATCCGGCTTGGGACCCAAAAACTGACTTTGCCGGGGGGGCTGATACTCTCCGATACGCCACTGAGTTCATAGCTGGTATTCATGGCTCAGTCGAAGCCACGCGTTCGGGTCCTGATTCCACAGAACACTCATCATGTAAAGGAGCTAGAGCATGTTAAAGCTGTGTCACGGTTCAGAATCTTCATTTACATTTTTTTCTTATATCATTTTTCTTTAATAAAGTTCCTTTAGGTAATCCACGGCCGCGGTAGCCGAGTGGTATAGGCATCGGACCGTGGCTTGCCTTGTCACGAGTTCGAGCCCAGTACCACTAAAGACCCGCCGTGTAGGGCAGCGATGCACGTTAAATCTGTCGAGAGCTGAAACGTCCTCCCGTTGGTGTGGTGTGGTAGTTAGGAGAGGGGATGTCAGATCAGGTGTCGTCCACGTCACTTGACCATGGTTCAAAATTACGTGGTCCGTCGCCAAAAGCCCTCGTGTAGCTAAAACAGTGCGACGTTAATAATCAATCAATCAATCAATTAGGTAATCCACTATAGTTCTTACCGGCATATAACCTGTTGCCAGCCTTGGGTCTACTTTATCTACTAAGATGGTAAATGAATGTTATCCGATATAGAAGCGTTTGAGATACTAATCACTTAAACCAAACTGTGTTGACTTTCTACAGTGATATTACGTTTATAGCTATATGTGGAAGTCAGAAGACTATGATACCACCTCAGGTGTCACCCTCGTCACTCGACTGTGACTTCAAGCTCCTTGGTATGTCACGAATAGTCCTCGAATTGTCTCTAAGTGTGACGTAAATAAATATTTAATTATTAAATTTGATGTGAAACAGCTTCTACATAATCCCATCGTAGACCCCTCCCCCTTCCCTAGCAATGAATTTTAATTGATTCAGGATACAAATCTACTATTCTCCACCCACAAAGTATCATTGAATTCAAGAGGATCTGAATGCAAAAAATATTTCGGAAGAATTCGAGAGGTTTACTTCAAATACGGGAGGCACGGGAAGAATGTCACCAAAATTTTCACAAATGCATAATAATAAAATTACTTTGAAGGAAGAAACATATAAAATCTTGTTTTTAAAAGTTCGTTTAAATCCCCAAGTAATGAGAAGAGGGGGAGGGGGGTAATTTAAGACAACGTTTTTCATCGCAAGACAAAAGACACAATGTATCACGGAAAAATTAAACATAATATAAAATACAAATCTTAAAAAAAAAAAAAAATTATCCATCCGACAAACTAATTTATATGTTAAATAACTTTATCTTTTTTTTAAAAAAAAAAGTCTCCGAAATCTTACCTTTTTAAAATAATTTCGTGCATTAAGTTTGCAAGTATTTCAAATCAAAATATCCATGTATCACGCTTTGGGATTCAATAGCCAGACTTCTCTTTGCAACAGGGTTGTTAAAAAGTCAGATCCAATCAGATTTTCCACCTGCTCAGGAGGGAAAGGTCTTTCACCGGATAGATGTATCAATTTCCACTCCATTCATGCATCAAGTAAACAAATGGAACAAATACGCTTGATGCTACGGTAATGAATCGACGGCTTTTAATTTTTCTGCCCTTTAGGCTGCAGGTGCAAATATTGTAAAACAGTTCTAATACACAACGCAAATGGCATTTTTAGTGAATTAGTTACACTTTTTTTCATTTATCAAACCATTGTTAAATGTAAAGATCTTTAATTTTATGTTTCTTTTTTTACCATTTTTAATATATTCCCTTATCAACCGTGAGAAGGTTTTAACGTATAATATATATTAAAAGGACGATATAAAGATAAAAAACGAAATGAGAATATTGTAATATAAAATCTTTCAATGCTAAAAATATACAGTAATAATGGTTGCAAATTAATTTTAGAAAACGATGCTGGTGAAACTGACGATATAATTTTGTTTAAATATGAGCGGTTAAAGATATATAAACAGGGGTCTGTAACAGATTAAAATGTAAATGGTAAGTATACTTATTATACGAAAATATCTAACAATTTGTGACTCTTTGTAAGTCATTTTAAAATCATATTTTCCAAACTGTAGAAATAGATGAAGCTGTGTGTGTGTCACAGAATGATTTTTTCTGTAACTTATTTGCTTTGCCAGAATGGCAACAATTTTAATGTTTACATTCTAGAATTCCAAATAGTCTTTAGAAAATGGTAGCTAGAATTGAGATGAGTAAATTAGTTCGATGCTGATTTTATATCATCTTTATTCTAACTTAAACCAAATACTTAAAGTAATAAATCAATCTAGAAAATTAGTAGAAACGCTTGATAAATAAAGCCTCACGCAAATTCGTTCCATTTTTATACAACTGTCGCTATCAGAATTATATTAAAAAGCAAAAAATATATATATTTAACACCAATATTATGTATCAAATACATTTGTCTCATTTGCAATTTCTAGATTAATTTATGAAACCTATTTACAGGAAAATAGTCTTATTTAAATACAAAGCCGTAAATTATTGATCAATTTTATTAGCATTTTAAAAACAATAATAATAACATATTAATATCAATAAATTTAACATCACATAATTTTTTTAATTTAATATAATACATTTTACCCAATTACGATTCATTATTACATCCTTCATTGTATAACATTGTTCACAATATTTTAATTCTCAGCACAATTTTTTCCCTTTTCTAAGCGATTATCTGTTTAAAAAAACAATTCGTAACTCATGTTTACGAGTGTTAAAACGTCTTTTTTTTAAACGGCGAACTGTGTCAGTGTAACACGAAAGGGTTCTTACATAGAATGTCGGATTTCTCAAACAAGAAATAGTTCCAAGGTTTTTTTTTGTAAAAAATCGTCTTTCTCTCGTGAACTTGGCTACTACTGTTGCTGCCAAAGCGTAAGCACAAAATAATAATTTTATTTTTAGTGATGTCGAACCTAAAATATTCATAAACAGACAAATTGAGGAAACATCCATGCATTTATTCAAAACTTTTAATTTCTCTTTAGAACAGAGCAAAAAATTCGTCATGTGTATTTTTTAAAAATATTATTGTTTATATTATTTTTTAGAATGTAGCTTAGCGCAATTTAGGTCTTTTGCAATTTTTTAAAGATTGTAATTCTTTTTTTTTTTTTTGAATAACCAACTGCAAAGAAGCGTAATCGGGCTGTAGCATAAATAATTTTTTTTTTTTTTTTTTTGTCGATACAACGCAACTTATGAATTATGCATGCGATCTATGGCTTAAAAGATGAGCCAATATAACCTCATCGTCTCAATTTCCAATAACCTCATATTTCGCAAAACTGGTCATCTTTTACTAGTTACACAATGTCGAAAATAAAAATGAGTCACGAAAGTTCTACATATTTTTATCAGGTATGTCCGGAAGTATCAAAAAAAAAAAAAAGAAAAGAAAAGAAAATTTTATTTTGAATAAGATAAGATTCATCAAATATAGATACAGATTGTCTAAATAAAAAAAAATGTTGCAGATTTCGGAAAAGGATAATTTAATATTAGGACCACACCAGGCATGTAAATCAAAATTGGTATGGGACAGTTTTAAAACAGATGATTCCAAGTTATATTTAAGCCAGACTTTGAAAAAATAACGTGAAAATATACGATTTTCGAACATATGAATATTTGAAAAAAAGTTTTAATACAAATCATTTGAATTATAAAATACTTTCGTACATTTTTTTTTCTGGTAATTTTTATTTGATTTTGAGGAAGCAGATTAGGTATGTTGCGCAACAGTTGCAACTGATACAAAAAAATTCCCCAAAAATTATCCTTCGATTAATATGAAACAAAAAAATTTGAATAACTACAAAAATACAATTTTGAGGGGCATTTATGAGAATTTGATAATTTTAAAGAATACAAGCTCATTTGAAACAAAATTAAGACTCTTTAATTATAAATGATGAACAAGATTATAAAAAAAAATTAAGGTAAAGTACCTGCATATTTTATTTATGTTCACTTTATTACTTTAACTGTCTTTAACTGCAATTAAAACGTTTTTTTAACAAGCATGCACAAACGAGTTAGACGAATTCTGCATTAGAGAATACGTATGGAAATAAAATATTTTTACTTACTAGCTTTTTAATAAATTATGTTAAAACAATTGCATGTTAACTGGATTAGTAATGAATGAAATTGAAATGATAAAATGAAGAAATTTTCATTTCCATTATGTCATAACTTTTATTGTATTAAACACTGCCATTTTTCTCATCAGTTATAATTATTCAAATGATGACTTAAACAATTTGTCGTAACCTAAATTCAAGAAAGAAAATTTATAGTACAGCAAAACAAAGTTATATTTCAAAAAAGAAGCAAAATATTCTGATTTAAGAAGGGAATTACATTTATAAAATAAAAGAACATTTTATCTAAAAATCGGATTTCTTACTAAAAGTAAAAATGTTGTTTGATAAATACTTTTACATAATTTCCTTTACAATTTCACATCTTCGATCAAACTCAATATAAGACTACCAATTCACACCCAACAATTTTGTTCCCATCTATACATTTAAAAAAAAAACCTGTTCTGTCTCTTATACGAAATATTATTTAACTAATTACTATATTAATAAAATAACAAGCCTACTGCAAAGCTTAAAAGAAAAATACTAATCAAAATATACTCGATCTAAGAGTCAGAGGTCCGGTTTTGAACGCAAAAGGTCCAGCACCTGTTTCGGAATTTTCTGCAAAAACAAAATTGATGGCCTTGTACCTGTCAAACGTTTGTACCTTTCTCACCTGCATTGGCCTCCCACACCCAAAGAGGAAGGTTTTTCATAAACTACAGATTCTTTGGCCATAAAATCTGCCATCTATAAAATTTATGTTTCATTTTAAAAGATACATAGTTGAATTATTTTTTCTTTCCCTGTTCCCATTTTAGTAATTTTTTTGGTGTCTTCCGGTATGAGAGTCGAAGGATTTTGATGCACTGTATTCTTGAAATCTGATTACGATTTACAAATTTTACAAAATTTTGTGTAATAATCATTTCTGTAAATAACCTTTGATCTCTAAGTTATATCTTTTCATTCTGTGAGAGTTTTTTTTTATGCATTTTAAAATGGAAATAAGAGACCATTATAATGAGAAAAGATTATCCGCTTAGCACATTTATGCTAGTAACAAACAAACTTTGCAACATAAATTTCTTTCTTTCTTTTCCCCTGTTTTAATAGAAATTTGATTTTTTTAAGCATCTTATTCAGCGATACGTTTAGCATTATAATTCAAACTACTATTCCATTTTTTATTCGACTAAACACTGCAGGAAAATCAATAGCTCACAAACAATTAATCCAAATGTCACTGTTAATTTCGAGCCCAAATGAAGTTTTATGATTGAGTCTGTAACACAATAAGTGGTACTTACGTATCATACCACCGACCAATTTTCGTAATTCATACACGTCGCCCAATGTTGTCATTACGAATAATAGTAACCAAAATTTATTCCACGGACTCATTTTATTCTTATAATCACTCAAATAATGGAAAAGATTTCCAAATGAATGCTAATAGAATCTTTAAAAAAAACTAATACATTTTAAGTTCAACCAGCATCACGATTAGACCTTAAAATTCTTTTCTCCGATTGAACTAACATATTTAGAATAATTACAAACGATGCCACATAAGCGAACATAACTTTAACAACAAACGATTATACACATCAGCAAATAAATAAAGTAATCACATAAATTAGAGTTACAGGAATTATATTGAATTAATGCAGACGATAATAACATAGAACTGAATTTTCAATCTAAACAATATTTATAACTACTGTATAATTTAAATACTCATTTAAAAAGTGGTTCAAAATAAAGAAACGATATTTAAATAGGACTAAATATTTTAAAATACAAAATAGTAATATATGCACGAACAAGATTATTGTGTTTGTTTTCGCGTGGGAGTAGTTTTCCGCTATTGGCAGCATATTGGGCATTTGGCGACATGTTTTCATTTGACGAATTGGTCGACGGTATAACACGTAAGAACACGATAAATCAATGTGTTTGAAACACATATTAATAAATTTTTCTTAAAAGTTCTCGCTCACGTTTCTTCTCGATTCAGATTCCTCTAAAATTAAGCAATACATCTATAGTTTTAAACCATTTGTTAACGACGAGATTATTGTAAGAGCGGAGCTTCTATTCTCCTTCACATCCCACTAACATCACGATTCTGCGAATTTATCGTCTATAACCATAACAATTTATGTTAGAATTTTATCTTAATCATTTTGTTAAAAGAATCAATATTTTTTAAATATTATTTATAATTAATTACCGTGCAAGTCCTGTTTTAATGCCAAGTAATCTTTTATCTCATCTATACTACGAATAATTCTATTTTACAAACCCTTCTATACGGAAGAAAAACATTATTGTTACATTTTAATCTTTATAATCGCTATCTAGTTGTATGACTACTTTAAAATAAAACACGTATGTTACGTTTTCGTTAAAGCATTCTCATGGCTAGTTTCATAATGATCTAGTTAGCTTATTGTGATTCGTAGAGTGCTTATAGTGCAGAAGGTTATCATGATACTTCATTTTCAGCCCTCATCCATTAATGTAAAGGACAACTGAATAGCCTTAGCGATGGAAATGAAGAGAAATGAGGGTGATGCATCAACTTTCCCCACTCGTTTTTAACAACTTTTTAAACTTCGTTTTAACATCATTTCTAAAAAAGGTTATTGAATAATAGTTACTGCTCCGAGGTCATAAGGTAATGCCTTACGTGTGTGTTAGACACAAATATGTAATACTAAGAATTTCCCAATGATAAAGGAAATTTACTCTATTTTTTTTAATTCGAATTTTATTTTTATTTTTTTTTAATAACTAAACGGTTACAGATATTTTTCTTCGTTGGCAGAAAGGGAAACATGAAGCACTTTTTGTTCACCATAAATAAATTGAATTTTCCATTTTTTTTACATCATAAGTGATAAATAATCAATTATTGATTCATATTCTGAGATAAATTAAAATTCCTGGCTCTGTGAATTAGCTTTTAAACTCAACCAAACGTTGTTTCACGAATGCTGTATTTTAATGCTGCCTAACCATGAAGAAGAAATCAAACAAACTTAAAAATATAAATGTTAAATATATATAAATCATTAAGATAATAACAAAATAAACATTGGAATTTTATATATAATTAAAAATGAATAAATGCTATTCTAAAATAGTCTTCATTTACAATTTCCATCTAATCATTTAAAATACAACTTTTTTTTAACTATAAAAGTCTAAAATACTTTTTAAACACTATATTACAAAATAGTTTTATTCTTTGAAAAACATTAATTTTTTTATTAATTCTAAAAAACTCTTTTAATTTCTTCTAACAAGAAAGAATTATAATACATACAAAAGATATTTATTTAAAACACCTATTTTATTTAAACAATACAGAAATAAATAAATAAAAAGGAATACAATTTTCCGGATTGATTACGCGTTTTAAAGTTATTCTACTATTCGTTTCATTTTACATTGAAAGATTCTTTTTTTTTTTCATAACTACTTTAAACTTTTGTATTAAATATTCCCTAACAAGATTATAAATTCAATTTATTATTTATCAATTCTGATCAAATCGAATTATATCCAAAGCATATTCTAAAATAAAAACAAATATTTTATTTGTTCCATAGAAGAATAATTTCAAATATGTTAGTCTTAATATAAAAACCATTGCAATTTGAAATAAAAATGATAAATATTACCAGCCATACCAGAATTTATCCAAGAACAATAATTTCGAATAGTGTACTTACAAATCACATCTCCACCGGAACCATTCGTAATCGTAGTTGTGGCCGGCTCGGGATCTTCAACGCCATCGATCATCGGAATGGATTTTTTGTCCTCACTTTCGCCGAAAGGAATCTTTTTTTCGTCCTCACAGTCGCTGAAATTAATTTTTTCATCCTGGTTCACCGGCTTCAGCACGATTTCAGTCGTCACCTGTTTATTGCACTCCTGATTCGGAGAGAATTTTCTGCGCGATGTCGAAGGACAGTTCCCCATCTTGTTCTGTTTGGAATGACAGCTGTCGAACGAACTGGCTTGTCAAAATAAAAGCCGAGTGGCGCGGATACAGTTACCTACTTCCTACACGTGCTACTGTTATTAGTATTATTTTTTTCTCTTTTTGCTATTCAAATGGCGTTCGATTGTTTGAGTGGAACTCATGCAGACATATTGGCATTTTTTTCTTCTATTTCACTCTGTGGTTGAGAGTTTCCCTCGTTGGAAAATGATGAGACGTTTGTTTATTGGGAATGATGCGTGGAATTATTTCGAATCGCACGTAAGCGTTCTTCCTTCTTCCACCTTAAAAAGTGACGCTTCCTTTCGTTTTCCTTCGGATGCTTTTTAGGATGAGCAGGGTTGCTATGTTATGCAGGTCTTAATAGCGGGAGTTTTTCTTCAAAACATGAATGGCGAGATTTCGCCAAATGAGTGAATTTTTTTTTTTTTAATTCCGGGGGGTTCTTTTTTTTCATAGAAAAATATGTGTAGTGGCCACAGATGTTTTGTGTTGGAATGCGGAACATGTAAAAAGTTACTTGTCGCTTTCATTCACAAATTTTTTAATCTATTTATATAATTTCGTCAACTTCAAAAATTGCAAGTTTTTTTTTTTTCTTTTTTTTTACGATACCTAAATAGTGCGTATAATATCGGATTTTACCCAATTCCCTCAAAAGAATTTTAAGGTGAAAAAGATTTTTTTTAATGATTTTCTTGGGATTTACTTCCGTACAAAAAAATATACTTAATATACAAGTGATTTATTAATTCAGTTTTGTGATTATAAGAAATTCTATTAAAAATTTATGAAAGGATTCTCTCAAAAGATTTCTTCTTTCCAAATATGTTTGACGTTTGGTTTAATTCTGCGTAATAACTGAAAGATTTGTAATTTTCATTTTATAACAAACTACCTTAACTCCAATATTTAATTAATGATTAAGTATTTCAATAATTATATAAGAATTAAACATGTGTGAAATATATGTAATAAATTGCATCAATTATGTAAAATTGATTTGTTCCCAATAATGATATTGTAAATTAATCCAGAAGGAAATCATATTATTCATATTGAAACTATTCATGCTTAAAGTTTAAAAAAAATTTTACAAAGACAATTTTGATATCTTTAACAAAAATTTTACAAGTATACTATGTAACGTTTTGTATATACGCTGATGTAGTAGAATGAGTTTTTAAAAATTCATTTGTTTTAAATGAACATCAAAATAGCTCAGTTTATTAGCTAAAAAATTAATTAAATTACAATATCAATTCTGCAATATGTTTATGCACTTTAATAGAAAAAAATAACAATGTAAACATAATTATCAGTAGATAGCTTATCATAAAATCATTTTCGGCATAGAAAACTATATAGAAAGTTTTAAATAGGAAAAAAAAACAGAGATTTTAATTTTATGAAAATAAACATATTTTCTGTGTAGTTCCATTTTAAATATCAAATACATAATTTTGTTTATTCATCTAGTGATTTTTCAAAATAGATCGTAATTACTAAACAGATAAATTCTTTTTAAAAAAGTAGCATATAACTAGAAGTATATCTAAATATTTTATTGTGATAAAATTTATTTGTATCAAAGAAAGTATCTTTCCTATAAAATTTACTTTTACAGTAATAAAATATTCTTAATCTATCTTTAATTATTTATTTATTTCAACACATATTTTCATACCTTATCTATTCATTAAGTTTTTTTTTTTATGTGAAACAGTCTCATTTATGATATTCTTTCTTATATGTACATACTGCTGTGCAGTGGAGTAACGTACAAGCCCAAATACGTACTTAGCGTCAGTCAAGCTTTGGGCTCCCCCCCCCCTCGCAATGCGGGGGTTGCGAGGGAGTACTTTACGCCACTGACGCCAAGTACTTACCCTTTGTAAGATACGGCTGGGGGCCCAAAACCTGACTTTGCAGGAGGCCCTAACGTTCTCCGTTACGCCACTGCAGCTGTGTTTCTACAATTTAAATAATCCGCACAACGAATATCCAGAAATATATACAGCTTATATTCCAAATAAAAGTTATTCTTTTTAAAATATTACTGTTTCTTATTCCAAGAAACTTCACTGGTTTTTATTTATTGAAAAATCTTTTGAGAATAGGTATATTCCTAGTTTTAAAAATATATATATATTTAAATATTGAATGAACCTATTTTGTTGAATGTTTTCAATGTTCGTAAAAACAAACTTTTTATTCGAAATGTGCCTTGCATCAGCTACAGATATTATATTAAAAAAAAGGTTCCGCATTTAAAAATAAATACAATTGTAATCACTTCAAACTGAAGTAATTTCAATTACATGGAAAGCCACTGACTCCTAAGAAAATCGGTATTTTACTGAACTTTTTAAAAATGTTACAACTTTCGAAGAAAAAAAATATATATTGATTTCGCGCCATTTATAGCAACCTCATTCTTTCGAAACATCCAGTTTTCATCCGGGACATCGGTGGGCTCGCGCTTTCGTTGATGATGAGAAGAAAACATATCAAAAGTAGTAAACGGCTCACGGCCCAAAATGTCTCACGCAGTCTTGACCTCTGACCAGGGAGAACCGCAATCGAGTTGCTTTTGTATTCATGGCTACCACTTGGCGCACACGGCGACCTTTTTTGTAAGAATATTTATTTAAAAAGCTGCCGTCATCCCGCTGGAATGCGCAGTAATTGGGATTAACTTACGAACTGAAATCATTGATTATCCAATCATGAGGAAGCGGTCAGGTGTTCGTTTTGATTTCAGGTGATTTATATTCGCTCCAACTTTACGAACTGTATTTAAATTGAAATTATTAATAAATTGTTCTTATTTCTGTCATAATTTCGTCATCGCTAACTGGGAAATGTTCTCTCATTTTCTTGTGGGACGAAAGCGAAATTTAATAGTTGACTCACCGGACATTGGGTAATCGCTGTCTTGATCGAAAGTTCTTTTAAAACAAGTAATATAAAAACAAAAATTTTAAGTCAATTCCAACTTTGAATGGATGAATAGAAAGTGTTTTATTAACGATTGAAAATATAAATATTTATATATATAGGGAGAGAGTGAACTAATTGTAGAAATTGAAAAAAAGAGTATGATTTGTCTGCATTGTTGTAACAATGCTCACCCGGATTGGTTAGTTTAGCTGAAAAACAGGTTTCTGTCGCTAACTTTTGTCTTTTTTTTTAACAGTTTTGTTACAACAATAGAGACGACTCTAAGTTGGAGTCAAAAACGGTAATTAATTTAATTAATGAATTAATATTTGAAAAAACTGTATTAACATCAAGTGTCATCGACTGCAAATTTAAAAAAATTTATTTGAACTTGATTGGATGAATAGAAATTATATTTTACTAACGATTGAATATTTGAACAAGATAAATAAATATATTGTGAGGGTAAGTTAATAGTAGGAATTGAAAAAGAGATTTATTTTCATTCTTTCGAAATTTTTGGAATGTCTATTCATTCTATTAATAATTAATCCGCTCAGAAATATTCATTTTTCTTATTGTTATGTTGCATCAAATTAATATTGGGTAGTATAGGTATAGATATAATATTAAAAAACAAAAATGGGTATTTTGAATTGTAAATGAAAAATATTTTAAGAATTCGATAAATTCGCATCAGTTTTTAAATTCTTGTTCTTTTTCGGAATGATAACTTTCCTTTTATTTATTTATGGTGTTGCAGTATATAACATTACATTGTACCACACATTACTAAAATATTATCATAACAAAAATGAAATATTAATCATTTTTAGAAAAAACTTCTTTCACAATTTATTCAGAAATTGATTTAAAAAAAACTTTTCCTTACGTAAAAAAAATGTAACTCGCTGTAATAAATATGTATAAAATCATTAAAATATACTTAATGTTTTATACTTAAATTTTCAGGTATCTATTCAAGTACAGACACCACACCACGTTCGGAACCTTGATTTTGCAAAAGCTTATAAATGAAGTCGAATAGGACACAGATATAAAATTGTTTTAGGAAAATTATTACTATAAAAAGTTATTTAAATATAAGTCTTCGACAAAAAATTAAGAAGAAAAAACATATTTTCCTTTTATGGAAAGTGCACCTATAATAGTAATATTTTGCCTCATAAGACCTACAGACCGTGAACTTTGAAAAATTCACATTTTTTTCAGCGTTTCGATCAATCCAAATAATAATCGGTTTTTGTTAAAATCTCTTTACTCTTGATTTACTAAAATACGAATAAATCCACTTCTATATTATGTATTTCAAAACTCCTAGTTCAGCTTCTGTACAGAAATTCTTAGCTATATATATAAGCAAAATATTATTATCATAGAAACATTTTCTATGAAGGTAGAATGCTTTGAAAATCTGTCTTTTGCCAAAAAAATTGCATTCAAATAATTTTAATTTTATTCTTATGGTATTCGACTACGTTCGCGGAACCATGATTTTAAAAAAGTGCATAAATGTATACTTTTCATGAAATTTAGTGTCACTCAGATTAGGATACGTGTATAAAATTGTTTTAAGGACATTATGATAAAAAAAAAATTATTTAAATCCAATATTTTGGCAAAAACCTAGAACAACCTTTTTTCCAACTGTTCTCCTTTTGTAAAAAATGCTTCTATTGTATTGATATTTTGCCTGTATATAGCTCAGACTTCTGTACAGAGGCTCAACTATGATTTTTGAAAAATTCAAATTATTTTCAGAGTTACAACCATTTAAAATAATTATCGTCGTATTTTCTTAAAATTTCTCCCTTCTGTTTTCGTAAAACATGGATAAACTGACTTCCAAGCTATGCGTTTCAAAAATTCTAGTTGAGCCTCTGTACAGAGGTCTGAGCTGAATACAGGCAAAATATTAATACAATAGAAGCATTTTTTACAAAAGGAGAACATTTGGAAAAAAGGTTATTCTAAGTTAATTTCTTGCCAAAATATTGTATTTAAATAATTTTTTTTTTTTGTCATAATGTCCTTAAAACAATTTTATACATGTATTCTAATCTAAGTGACACTAAATATCATAAATATTCATTTACACGCTTTTGAAAAATCACGGTTCCGAACGTAGTCGGTTTCCTTAAAACAGTTGTTTATGAATATTCTAATTCAAGTCACTTTAAATATCAAAAGAAATATTCCTTTGTACGGGTTCTCAAAAACCGGGTTCCGATAGTAGTCAGATACCTTAAGAGATTGGATTTAAAAAAAAGCTGTTGCAGCTTTATTTTATTGCTTTAGTATCGAAGAACATTCGAAATAAATTATTTTTTAAATGATTCCATAGTGTTTCATAATCAATTGGTCGCTAAGAGTGGGTTGGTTTTTTTGTGTGTGCTTTCAAAAGATCTGCCCATCATTAAGAACAACAGACATTTTTACAGAGAACGCTCCCTGATATATATATATATATATATATATATATTGGTAATTTAAATCAAATTTATTACATATTGGATTTTTAAGTAAGTTTGTTTGAAAAAGTAAATAATAAAATTTTTTTTTTCATTCTTATATAAATAATTTATACAAATTGATATTTTCGTTCAAAGACATCATCAATCATTTGTCATTATTATCTCAATGATGAGTTAAATCGTACGATTATAATGAAAATCACCTTGACTTCCTTCCCCCTGCCCTATCTCTCTCTCTCTTTTGTCTCTTGTGATAATAAGATTTAATCACACAGCTTAAAAACAGCAGTATTTTTAATCGACTATTCCACTTTGTATTTCGTTGTATTTCCATTGTTTTTTTATCTTAAAAAAATTAATTGTATTCTATAGAACTTAAAATATGCAACAATTAATTACAACTTTAAGGTATCCGGCTACGTTCGAAACCGTGATTTTGAAAAAGCGTATTAATGGATAATATTTATGATATTTAGAGTCATTTAGATGAGAAAACGTATATAAAATTGTTTTAAGAATATTATAATACTAAAAAATTATTTAAGTACAATATTTTTTGACGAAAAATGCAAAAATCCCCCTTTTTCAAAACATTCTCCATGAAAAATGCTTCTACAAAAAAATTTATGCCTTTTGATAGCAAAGAACTCTGTACAGAGGCTGAATAATTTTTTGAAATATATAACTTAGAATTGGTTTATCCATATTTTACTACAAAAAGAGGGTAAAAATTTTTGGGGAAAAAAAAAACGCCGATTATGATTTCAATTGGTAGAACTCTGAAAATAATTGAATTTTTCAAAATTCCTGGTTCAGACTCTTTGGAGAAGTCTTTATTTATATAACAAAGTATTAAAATTATAGAAGAATAAAATGAGAACGTTTTGAAAAAAGGGTTATTGTAATTTTTCCCAAAAAACACTGGTGTGAAAATTTAAGCAACAGTTGGGTTTTTTGCCATAACTTTCAAAAATCACTGAGAGACATGAAATTCTGAAATGGGGGGAGAGTATTATGTACGAAAAGGATGACGAAAGCATCGGCGGAAAAAAGAAATACAACCTACGGTATGGAATCAAACAAAACAATTTTTTGAACGCATATTCGTGACTCATGATTGTCTACCCAACAGGAAGAAAAAAACAGATTTTCCCTTTAAATTTGATATATGCCCCCCCCTTACTACAATGGTTGCTTTGCATTCCGCATACTCAGAACCAGCGGGTGCAACATTTCTTGGTAAGTGCCCTTTCCCTCAATCAACATCTGTTTGGATGTTGGTTGTACTCCGATGATGTGAGCGGGGGCAAAGTCTCCCCCAAAACATCCCCCAGTTCGATGGGATTTAAATCGGGGGGCACGCTGGCCAATCCATTCAGTGATATCTTCCCCAGCACTCCTCAACAGCAAGAGGCGATGTGGGCCCTGCATTGTCATCCATAAAAAAGAAGTCGGGCCGGCACTTCGGAAAAAAAACGCACATGGGAAGAAGTACCCCCCTTTACTGCGATCCCCGGTTACAGACCCTCTGTCGAAAATTTAAGCTCAGTTCGCCCCTTCAGCATAATGCCTCCCCCGACAAGAACTTCAGGTGTCTTTCCTTGATGTTCTGGGATAAAACCGGGTCCCCATTTTTCTCCAAACAAAACGCGTTTAGAATCGCTTCTGGGACTGAACCGACCCCATCCGTAAAGAGGGGCCCACTCCAGATCAGTTGTCAGTTTTTGTGCTTCTGGCCCACTGTAAACGGTGGGGGTTCGGTGGCCAACTTTCAACGGAAGCAGCATTCAGGACGGCGGGTGAACAGGCCCCTTTGTGAAGGCGTCGGGCCCCAGTAAAACCCGACACTTGTCGACCCCTTGCTTACAGGGTTTTCCACGGTGCTTGCTGACTGCTGTCGAACTTTTGCCTGCAGGATGATATATCGGGCATCCCCGGTTTTCGTCCTCGGGCGGGCCCCCCAACCTTTTTAACAGCTGTACCTGTGGTTTGGGAAAGCTTTTTAAGCGCGCGAAACAAATTTTTTTGATTCCGAACCTGCAGCTACACTGGTGAAAGTACGCCCCTCCTCCCCTTTCCGATCATTCTTCCACGTGTGAAGTCATCCAGGTATTTCTTTAGCCCCGAACTGACTCATGGCCCTTTCGAAATATGGTGAATTTCGTTCCATCCTTCATTTCATTCTACTGGTTGGAGCGCGGGAACATCACGCGTTTTGCGTACACTCACATAGCTTCTGACGTTTTTTTTCTGATATTTGCATACGCATGACGTTTCTACTGACTTACGTGTTCCCCCTACTGATCCCAACCCCTTTTTTTTCAATTTCATGTCTATCTGCTAAATTTTTACATTGTTGCTTAAGTTTTGCACACCAGTGTATTATATTTAAATAATTTTTTTTGTCATAATGTCCTTAAAACAATTTTATACATGTATTCTAATCTAAGTGACACTAAACATCATGAAACTTACCAGTTTATGCCCTTTTTTAAAATCACGGTTTCGAACGTAGTCGGATACCTTAAGAGAAACTGCATAATTTTGTGAAAAGTTGAAGACAAAGACGTCGAACACCAAGTCTAATTCTTTTCAGCTTCGGTCAAACATCAAAATCATCACTTGAGCTCAGTGGCGTAACGTACACCCCCGCATCGCGGGGGGGCAGGGTTTTAGGGGGCCCTAAGCCTATCTAACATCAAGTACATATGGTTTTACAATCCTTTGTAAGATCTGGCTTGAGGCCCAAAAACTTAATTTGCGGGAGGCCCTAATGTTCTATGTTACACCATTGCTTGAGCTGGCACTTCTCGCTAAATATCCACTCCACTCAAGCGTAAATAAACTTGAAGCGTTAGCTTATTTAATGTGCTACAGTTCTCATGTAATTACACTGGAAGTTCTTTTACTTTGTATTTGTGAAACTTGGACTCCCAACCTCATCTCTCAAGGGTCAATCTGTTAAACAGGGCAGGTAACGTGTGTGTTAAATTAAATGTAAAAAAATAGGAATAAATTTCTTTTCATGAAAATTTTTTGAATACTTTGTTGTTACTAATGCCCCCCTGTCTGAAAATGTCAGATCGAGGCCCTTGAAGTTCATCTACGAACTAGATGTACGCCTGTCGTTAGATGCAGCTTTGAGCACCATACAGGTAACATTATGATTTAGCTCAGTTATACCCCAATTTTAAGGAGAATACCCTAGGAATGGGGTCAGGGGCCTCCCACCTCTCTTTGCCTTCCACCAACCTCACGAGAGTACTTACGGCTCGACGGCTATTTCGAGTATCCCCATGCCGCAAAAACACTATACATTTACAAACATCCATGTTTTCTCCGCGATTCGAACCTAGGCTCTACGGCACAGCAGTCAGCGTCACTAACCACTGTACTGGATGGGCAGAATACTTCAAATTAGATTACGATACGAACATCCTAACTTCGTTAAAAGAGTTCATGTGTATGTATATATATTTATATCTACTTGCGGAGGGGATAAAGCAAATCACATCCGCTCATCCCAACATCTCCATAGCTATTAGACAAACAGCCTACAAATTTGAAATTTGGCAGGCGTGTTTCTTTCGTTTACAGATCTTTTAAGAACGAGTTTTGCGGAAATCGACTCCCGAGGCGGGGGAAGAAGTGTTAATATTAAAAATGTCTTTTTTTAACTGTAAGACCTACTGACTTTAAAGTTGGCAAGAGCATTTCTTTTGTTCAGTAGAGAATCGCTAAGCACTTGTTTCCCGGAAATCGATTTCCAACGAGGAGTGAGGGTAATTGCGCGTGTATTATAGATTAAAAAGTTAAAGTTTTTGAACTATTAAAATCTACAGAGATATTCGAATTTTGGCACTCATGTTTTTTAAGAAGAGATTCACTGAGGACGAATTTTTAGGAAAATGAGTCCCAAGCAGGGGAGAATAGGAGGGCATAAAAGTCAATCAAGAGACGAGGTCTGTAAGAATATTTTTGTTCTAGAACTTAGACATTGATTTCTTAAGGTATCCGACTACGTACGGAACCGTTATTTTGCAAAAGCGTGTAAATAGATAATATTTCTGATATTTAGTGTCACTTAGATTAGAATACATGTATAAAATTGTTTTTAAGGACATTTTGAATAAAAAACTTATTAATACAATTTTTTTGGCAAAAATTAACTTAGAATAACCTTTTTCCAAATGTTCTCCTTTTGTAAAAAATGTTTTATTGTATTAATATTTTGCCTGTATTCATCTCAGCCCTTCTCTACAGAGGTTCAACTAAATTTTGAAACGCATAACTTAGAAGTGGGTTTTTATCCATGTTTTACGAAAAAGAAGGGAGAATTTTTTAAGAAAAATACGCCGATAATTTTTAAAATGGTTGTAACTCTGAAAATAATGTGAATTTTCAAAAATCATAGTTCAGCCTCTGTACAGGGGTTTTTGAAGCTATATACGGCAAAATATTAATACAATAGAAACTTTTTTTACAAAGAAGAACTTTTGGGAAAAAAAAAGGTTATTCTAAGTTAATTTTGCCAAAATATTTTTATTTAAAAAATTTTTTTTTGTCATTAATGCCCTTTAAAAACAATTTTATCATATTCAATAAAAAATGACCTAAATACTGAAATATACATTATGCGTTTTTTAAAATCATGGTTCCGAACGTAGTCGGATACCTTAAAAAAAACCATTCATAATCCTACATCACAAAATACCCAACGAAGCAGGGGGTAACGTCTAGTAAACATATAAAAGATGTTTTAATTCATTTGTCTTTATTTTTATCTGAGCTTTATGAAAAAAATATTATATTATTTCCGGTGAATTTATTTTCCCCAAATTATGTATCAAAAAATTTATTTAAAAAATGAAACGAAGAGTTTTGAATCACTCAAGAAATTTATTACATGTAAACAAATGTGTAAATCAGGTGTTGACAAAATACTTGTCACTCAGTGGCATTTCTGAATGATGTGATAATTGGGTTTTCCCTCTTTTTTAAACAATGGAAAGGAATGTTGATGGAAATTGGGCGTGCGGCATGAATTAATTATAAGTTGAATAATATGTTCTTTAAGTAGTCACGGATAAATTTAAATACGAGTGTTGATCTTGCTTAATCGAATACTGTTTGGCAAAATTTAGAATTCTGCTTCTAGAAAGTTCTTGAGAAAGAATTTATACAATACGCTGAAGTGAATAATATTCACATACAAAAAAAAAGCCTTGAATAATTTCTTATTGTTTTTTACTGTTCCAATAGATTTTTCTCGATATTTATTTGTAATTTAAGACTTAGAGTGTTGCATCTCTTGCTAAATTTTTAATTACGTGTCTGTTAAAACAAAAAATTAACATAAGACTTGAAAAACAATATATAATGTATGAATACAATTTTCAAAGATATCAGTGATGCAAAGTTGTAAGTAAAATAGCAAAAAAGTTTTTCGGAAAAATGTTGAAAAAGTCTGAAGTTTATTCGAATATGTTACCAGTTATGAGTAGTGTTTTTTTTAACAAATTAGTCAAAACTTATAGATAAATGTATAATTAACAAGACTTCGTTTAAAATGCTTTATTAAAATATACTTAAAAATATAAATTACTATTTTAAAAATAAAATATTTATATACATATTATATATGCCCTTTACGCGGGCATTCAAAATACAGCACCAAGAAGTAGCCAGAGATGGCAGAAACTCGACAGAGAGAAACTACAACGAACAATATGCGGTGTTTATTTTGAAATGACGTAGTTCATAACGGGAGCTAGAACATTGTCGGCTTCAGCATGTTGTAGGACCATCGCAGATGGCAATATACGATGTAATACATCTAGATATAGTCCTAGGTTTGCAGTACGGATGGCATCCCTAGAAATGGCTCTCTTATTTCCTGCCAACCATTTACCATAGTTCATCTTCTGAACCCGGAGATACCAGGTCTTAGAAGCAGCATCTAATCACGTCTCAAACGTGTTTGATAGGTGAGATCGGTAGGAAGAGAATAGGAGCCAGAAAAACCTCTGGCAGAATACTTTAGCTGATGAGCGCAATGTGTTGTCCTACTCATGAGGGAAATAGGCTGGATCCGAAGAAGGGGAGTTTCACCAGGCGCAGCACATCCTTTGCTTTACATTGGACCATCATAGCGCCTTTGAATAGGAACCAGGGATGACTTTTACCATTTGCTATGGCACCCCAAACCATGATGCTGCTTTGTTTCGCAGCGGTATGTTTTCACAGATTTGGTTGAATTGGACCTGTCGCCCTGTCATTGCCACAAGCGTACGCTATCAAAGGACAAACCAGAACATGACTCACCTGAGAACACGTCTCTATGCCATTCTGTCGTCCATATCGCTCTATCCCAGCACCTTTGCAAAAAAGAAAAAAAATAGCCTGTGCTTTGGGGTCAATGGTAATCTTCTTTAAGGTCATCATGAACGCAGGCTATTTACGACCAATCCACGGGTAATGATTCTGGTCAATATGAGAACATCAAGGGTATCTCATATTGTCCAATGATATCCGAGAGCTCCACCTCTTTTCGATGGCACGTCGATCCACGCGTATTGACATTGCTCTAGCCTCAACAACATCCTTGTGACGGCTCACGCGTCCTTTCTCTAACATAACCTCTGTGTTCTTTGACGGCCAAGATTAATGGCAAATCTTTTCCAACCCAAATCAAAAGTGAAACGAAGGTGTAGATGCAAATAAGATAGCCTTTAAAAAGACAGAATTTTTTAGTAAGTGCGATGGCAATTTAAGAAAGTTCAGTTTGAAAAGGAAAAGGAAAAGGCGGCTCCCAAGAATCAAAGATATCTAGCAATACTCAAGGTGTATACTATTGCACACGAGCTTAACAGCCGTCTGAAAGCGTCTAAACCCGGTGCTTGGAATTCAAGGTAGGAAGATTATTTTCCGAATTCGAAATATTATTAGGATTGAGAGTAGGCGGATAATATAATTATTTAGATAAGTGATCCAATTGCGTGATCTGTGTTAACTACGGCTACGTGTTTTGGTTTATTCTCACTTAATATAAGTTTGTTCGATATATAAGTAATTTAAGTTAAACTCTTAATAAAAGTCATATTAAGAATTCAAAAATGTCTCTTCATTTCGAGAATCCCACACATCTAACTTACGCTGAAACCCCACGATATGGTCGACAAAGATCGATCATATCACATCCTTCAAACTTGGTACATGTCCTAGTTCCAAGAGGTCTGAGCTATATACAGGCAAAATATTAATACAATAGAAGCATTTTTTACAAAAGGAGAACAGTTGGGAAAAAGGTTATTCTAATTTTTTGCCAAAATATTGTAAATAATTTTTTTTTGTCATAATGTCCTTAAAACAATTTTATACACGTATTCTAATCTAAGTGACACTAAATATCATGAAAATTATACATTTATGCGCTTTTTTAAAATCATGGTTCTCTGAACGTAGTCGGGTACCTTAATCGGGAATAGTAGATAAAATAAATAGAATAGACAGTGGCTGTAACGGAGAATATCAAGGACCCCTGCAAAGATTGGGTTTGTGGGGCCCCAAGTCGAATCTTACAAAGGATTGCGTACTTAGAGTCAGTCAGGCTTTGGACCCCTAGAATCTTGAGACCTGCGATGCATAGGTTGCGGGGGTGTACGTTAAGCCACTGAGAATAGTGCATAAATTAAATTAGCAATTTAAGGTATCCAACTACCCTAAAATCATGCTTTTTTCAAAAATTGACATTTTTTTTATGATTTTATTTTATAGACCATCTTATTAGCTTAATAAAAATATTAAGCTTTTTATTTTCCATTCTCTAGAACAAAAACTACAAGTGTTTTAATAAAAGAAGATGCCATAACTTTACAGACAAGATGTCAAACTTTAAAATGCGTTTTACTCGAAATGTGTTTATCTCGAAAAACTCAAACGGGGGCAGCGATTGCTCAAAAAGTTTTGAAAATAATTTACTGAAATTTTTTGTGAATGTTTCGTATAGCAGTAGAAGTGTTTTGACCTTCAGATTTATCAATAACTGTTTTATTTCAAAATTTACAGTCCTTTATGTGAACATAATCATTGCTTTTTTAAGCAATTTCATATAGTCACTAAGATAGAGAGTTCATGTAAAAATTAAAATATCTATTATCCTGAAGGTCATTTCAAACATGAATAACAAAGTAACACATTAAAATTGAAAAATTGAAAATTTGTTAAAAATATTTTTGTGCAGAGCGGGCCCCATTTATGTAATTTTTTGTATATTTTTACCAGTTTTTTCCCATTTTAATAGTAATAAAAAAAATTTCTGTTTTCAATTTTATGATTTTTTCCTTAAAATATACTAAATAAATTTAAAAATCCCCAAAAAATCCCCATATCTCCATTTTTTCAAAGAAAAGTTGTCGCAAGTAGTCGGATAACTTAAATAATCCATCAAGTTATAGCAATTTGGGTGTCACTTAAAAAAGAACTTGGTGGTACTTAAGCAATATCTTACTTTTGGTAAAATATTGAATGGATATACTCTGTGCATTACATATTTGTTTATTTAAAATTATGAAAATGAATAAGATAAAAATACTTTTTTTTTTCCCCTTTCTATATGGTTGAAACTTGAATAAAAAGAAACTTTATTGTAGAAAATATGTATCTGTGTATTCTAAACCAGCAATTAGGGATGATTTCTAAAGGCATAAATTTGTTTGTATAGTTGAGGCATTTAATTTCGAATAATTAAGTAGCAACTAACTTTCTTTTATTAAATAGTAATTAAGTGTAGCTTAGCATAAAAGCTACATTACAACAGAGTATTGAAAATATAACTTAATAATATTAGAAAAACCATTTATCCTTAATTCTACAATACCGTTTCAATATACCGTTAAAAGACATTTACTGAATATTACGAGTTGAGTTGAGTTTGGTGTTTTATGGCACAAGAGCCAGTTTTGGCTATACTGCGTGAAACATTCATAGGTCTGTGGTCTGAACGGGAAGAGAAGAAAATGAGAAATTGGATGACAAGATGGAGGGTCGAAAATAGAGAAGGATCACTGGGGTACCCCAGGTTCGTGACACCCGTGTTTACCAAAGATAGTAAACCCCTTGGGAAAAGGAAAAGGTCACTAGGGCACCTCGGGATTGTGACACCCGTACTCACCTAAAGAAGGTGAGCCCCCTGAGGGGACTGAATATTACGAACACTGATTGCTTTCTAAAAATTATTTACATATTAGCCGACTATGCTTACGATTTTTTCATTCAAAAAAGAAAATACATTCCATAGATTAATCGCCAAAGATTTTACAAGTTATGGCAACCTTTTTGATACTATCCTAGGGGCAATTTGTAACAAACAAACATTTGCTGAAATTCGCTAAAGGCCACCAATGGTGTTAAATTAATAAGTCAATATTCTTTTATGTTCCTCATACATGAATTCAGGAAAAACAGTAATTCGGACTCTAAATTTTCCTCATAACTTTATTAGGACTAGATTTGAACAGCCTTAAATTTGAACTCAGGTGGCATCTTGAATAATATAATATGCACATGCAATGTAATTGCTAGGTTACGCCCACGCTAAATATCTTTCTGAAAAATATAATCACATATTTAAAAGATACATGCAGAAGAAAAAGATGCCCAACACAACCAGTTCTGGAACTGGGAAAGATAGTCGGTCAAACGTATTAGATGGCGCTGGTTAAGGAAACAAGACTAGTAACGCTCACCTTCAAGATATCATTTTATAACCTACTTGATTATCTTTTGACTATTTATGTCGAAAAGGAATGACGAAGATGAATGCGAAACATATTCAGTTTCATCATCTTGATTGTTTTTAATTTTCCATTTCTTTTTCATCTTCTTGAGTAGCAGCCTATTTAAGAAGGATACCTAAGCCCAGAAACATCTAAAAAAGTTTATATGTTACTTAAACTAATATGATTAATGTTTCAGTCACTTTTTGTCATTATTAAAGACCAATACTATTTTAGATGCAGTGAAAATCACTTAACACGAAACTGAAGGGAATAAAATACTTTTTCGCTTTAAAATAATTTTGTGTTAAAGAATATTGCAAAAATAAATAAATAAAATAAAATAAAACATATATCGACAAAATTAAGTTTATTACAGTTTATTTTATTCACATAAATATGTATAGATTCATGTATTTTATAAAAATCAATGAAACGAAAAAATTTTCGCAGGAAATTAACGAAATTTAATACGAAATTTTCAAATTGTTTGAAAAACAAAACATTTATTGAGTTCGTGAAAAAAATCTGATGTTTTCCTTTGCATTATTTTTTTTAGCATCAAATTGACAATAACTTGTTCGCTATCGTACATTTTGTTATTCGTTTCACCATTATAATGTGCGTCTAAATACGTATAATTGCGCATACTTTTCATGATGTTCCTCATTTTGGATGATGTGGAAACATTAATTATTCTTTTAGTGTTCATCGTCGGAACCTGCATCAACCATATTTTTTGAGCTTTAAACAAACTTCAAAATGCCTTTGTCTGCCATACATTACTGTACGTACATTATCATCATCTACTGCAACGAATTCTTCCGATGATACAGTAGGACAGTCCAATAATACAGAAACTTTCTCAAACATTTCTTTAAGTGTCGGCTCAATTTCAATATTCTCATTCCCCAACTTTTCGTGTTAAGCGGTTTTCGTTTCATGTTAAGAGAAAAAATGCATCAAATAGTAGTTTGTCGGGGCCGTTGTATTATTTCGTGTTAACCGATATTTCGTCTTAATCGTTTTCGCGTTAACGTATTTCACTGCATATCACTAATCCATATACAAAGGGAATTAATTACATACATTTAGGAATTTTTTTTTCTCTCTCGATGATTCGAAATTCATTAAACACTATTAGTATTTATTTTTATTTTATTTTATCATAACTTTTTTGTGGAGATATTTTGATTATAACAGGGAAAATTAATTTTAGTTTTATGCGGTTTCAATTACTTTTTATAATTTGATGTAAAACGTATACTAACTACGCATCCGAAATCTGTGCAGTACAATTAGAATAAAATTAATGCAATTAATATGTTGCTGTTTGGCTAATGAATTCAGGGGCGTTGCTTCCACCGTATCAGCCGTACGGGGCCCCAACATATGTAACTACAGTCCCACTAACAGGGCTCAGAAATCTAAAAAAGAGCCCCGAAGGAATTTTGATACAAGACCCCCTGACAGCTAGCAACGCCAGTGCTAATGATGGATATTTTCAAGTAAATCATTTCACCCCTTACAGGATCATTTTTTTATAGTAATGGTATGCTAACATATTTTTGGATTAAGGTTTATTTATAAAAAGAAATTGATTTAGTTGATTGTTTAAAATTAAAAACCATTTTTTTTAGAGGAAATATGCCTTCCACCATTTATTGGAAGCTATTTCTTTTTCTGTAATGGGGTTGCGTATTAGTATTTCTACCTTTGGAGACCTAGTACATTCCCCAGGAACTGGTATTACTTTTTTGTGCTGCACCATTTAGGAGATACCAATTACCGCAAGTAATTTTGACGCCCAGTTTCTTCCCCAGAGGGAGGCACCTGAGCTCTGCAGATGCGAAATTTGCAATTAGGAATTAAATTTTGCCCCAGAGCATCCAAGCCAAACGGACGCTCAAGGGATCTTTTTCATGCCCTATAATCATACGACATGGCCGCTGTCGATTTTCTGCATCACGAAAATCCACCGTCTTGGGCCGGGGTCGAAACTGCAACCTTAGGTACAGAAGGCCAGCGACAAACCAACTACGTCACCCAGCCGGCACTAGGAGCTATTCAAAAGCAGAAAATCTTATATTTTACATCTCCTTTTATATCATATTACATGGAAAAAACAAAATATAATTTGAAAATACTAAGATCTACAAAAGAAATTATAAATTAGATATAATCTGTATTAAAAAATTCAAGAATGTATACACAATACTTTCTACAAAATTTCAGAAAACTGGAATCAACACATAATGGGACATAGTAAGCTGTACAAACGTATTTTGTTCTCGTGTGTTTTAGTAGAGCCCAAACGGCAACATAAAGTTGGCACGTGTCACCAACTTACGACAGTCGTACGTTTTCTTGTCAGGGACTTCTTAAGGCACGGGCCAACTGGAGCGGGCCCAGGGCCTCGGCCGCAATGAGGGCCTCATCTTGTTTTCGACTCAACCTGAATAAAATAATAATTCAAATAATTTTGGTCAAATGTTATTTCCGGTTGTAATTTTGAAAATCTAGGAATTTCCATCCATATCTCAACTGGCTACATAGGTGTTGACTGTCGTCCACGTACAGGCCTAGGTCCAGTGGCGTAACGGAGAATTTTAAGGCCCCCTGCAAACTCAGGTTTTGGGCCCCAGCCCAGATACGTACTTAGCATCAGTTAATCTTTAGGCTCCTTATAGAGTCCCTACTTCTCCCACGTCCTTATAAAGAGTTAAATTAGTGAGGTAAAAAGTATAAATAAATTTAATTTAGAATGTACACAGAATATACTCGTTTCCATTATTACGTTCATTATATTATACTTTAAAATTCGACATTCACCTCGTAATATTCTACTTACCATTGATTTCTTGTGTGTGTGTGTGTGTGTGGTTGTTTGTGTTTGGTGTTAAATGAAAATGTGTGTTTGTGTTTTTGAATTTTGTGTAGCGTGTGTGTCCTTGTTGTGTGTTTTTATGTAATAATTGTAATTTCTGCCATGCACTTTTATTTGATAGTAAAAGAAAAATTAATCACGTTTTAAAAATGTAAAAGTCTTTAAAAAAGAAAATTTAATTAAATGTATTTTTATGTTTAGTTTTAAATTTCTGACAATTTGAGTTACTTTTAAGTTCCATTTTTAATTTTCAAATCCCCTTTCAAATTAATCAAATAGATCTATTCATTTTTTTTTTATTTTGATAAAAAAAAATATAATTAAAATAAATAACTAGCCTTGCATGCCTTATCTAGTTAAATTAATGCAATTAAACTAATTGTTTATCACGGAAACAAGCATATTATTTTACTTCTTATCAAAATGTTAGCACTCTAAATGAACTGTGCTATAAAAACGAAATATACAATATGGGATATTTTCAATCAATATACTGAATCAACTACGAAAATATCTTTACATTCTGTTCGTTATAGTTTTTTTCATGTTTGAATGTGAGCTTAAAGCTATGATAATTAGTTTCTCTAATCTACTTTTTAAATATAACAAATTTAATTTGAGCAGTTTCTTTTGTTTTCCTTTAAAATATCAAGTATCCAATTTTTTTCTTATGATGCGAAATAGGACACCAGAAAATTTTCTGTTTATAATTCTAGCTAGATCAAATAGTATATAAATGAAAAAATTGCCCGTTTTGTTTCCCTCGCCCTTCATTCCGTTGATTGTGTGGAAACGGAATGTTTCAGGGCTCGAAAGGAAATATTTTGACAAAAATATGATTTTACAGGCCTTCAAAGGTTAAAGATCAAATGTGTTTTTGGAACTAACTTTTAAAACAAAGCAACTGAATTCAAGAAAATGAAGTCACATAATCTTAATAAATTTATTTTGCGTATATTGTACTTATTGATCTTAGTTAATTATTTATGTATTAAATAATAACAATTTTAGAAAAGTTCGTTTTTTGGCAAAAGTTGTAATTTGAATAGTTTTAAAATATTAGCAAAAATTTCAAATTTAATAAGGAATATATCCTCCTCTATCCATAATACATTACTAGCATTGGCTTTTCATAGAAAAGATTGAGCTATCGGACACTTGAACCGGTTTGAAAAACCATACTACTGTTACAATTCATAAAGGCTTCTGGAACAAAGATTTACTGCTGCAACTTCTATACCAGGATTAGTGGCGTAACGGAGAATGTTACCCTCCCTGCAAAGTCTGGTTTTAGGCCCAAAGCCGGACCTAACAAAAGATTGCTAAACTATAACATTACATAGTCTTTGACACCCCCTAGAATCCTCCCCCTTCCCCACGATTTGGGGGTTGCATGCAGGGGTGTACCCTACGACACTGATGAGGATAGTCTCAAAACTGCTCCGTCAGACTTAAGTCGGGCTACTCTTTATCAGTAAACAAGCATTACTCGATGTGGTCGAGCATTATTGTCCATTGGGATTAAATTATCTCCAATAGCATGAGCATGGGATCTCCCTTGTTGATCGGGCATTTTATCTCGATATATTTGACCATTCACGATGCCTCAATTGAACACATACAAATATGTGTGTACTCCTGAACAAATCCCGGTTTTTATCATGGTTCCAAACTTAATCACTAGCATGTCTTTCGACAATACTGGATTCAAGTCAATTCGCTTCTTGCTTACCTCCAGATTAAACCACGATAAGAATCGCTTTATAAAGTGTAATCATCTGTAAAAAGTGTAGACTCATTCATCTCTTGTCCAATCGCCTTGCTATCAGCCCAATTTAAATAGTCCCTTCTTTGTATTCGTCTTAATGGGGCACATCCAGTTGGTCTTCTTGCCGTCATTGTGAAGACGAAGTGGTAGTGGCCGCTATAGCCTAATGGTCACGATCACGAACTCGGATTGGCATTAACAAATCGTGAGTTCAAGTCATGATACCACTGAAGACCCACCATGTAGTGGAGCTGTTGTACGTTAAATCTGTTCAAACCCAAAGTGCTAAAGTTGATGTGGTAAATCAGGAGAATGGGACACCGGCTCAGCTCACGTTCTCATCACTTGACCATGTTCAAAATTAAGAGGTCCGTCACCAATAATCCTCGAGTTGATTTAGAATACAACGTTAATAGGCACTCATCCGGACTGTGGTTATCTAAATGCTTCCAATTGCTACAAAATAGTCTTCAATGAATTGCAGTGTACTGATATTTTAAATTCGTTGCGCTAAATGAGCAAGAAAAAGATGCCAAGAATTCCTGTAACATGTTCAGGCCTTATCACACGTATACATATTTGGAGCAGTTTTTCTTTAAAGAAACCCTTTTGAACAATTTCTACGCAGTTACCATAGCAACGGCTTCGAACAACTTTTTCCTAGTGAGTGAAAGAATTGTTCGAAACTAAAATTGCTCGAAGTTCCAGCCAATGGGGTTCTTCTTCTCCCTACGTCATAAACAAGATGGCGGTAAATATGGCAGCCTTGGCTTCGTCAAACGCATCAGAAATGGTGCATAATATTTTAAAGAGAATGGCGCTCCATTTCTGTTTACAACCGTCAACAAAAGCAGAGGAGTAAAGGAAATAATATCGGATGTTAATGGAATAATAATGGATGTTCCTTTTCCGAAGCAAAAAATCGGAGCATTATTTTTTCAATGTAAAGATAGGGCACGGCTAACAACAGAGCGTATTGATTTGCTTGCGGCGATTCTTCACCCTCACAGCTGCTCGAAACGGTTGTTCGAAAGAGACTCGAGATGTTTCAAGATAAGGCCTTTAGTTGTCTGAAAGAGATATTATTGACACTAAAAACTTCAATTTCGAACTGATTCCAAAATTTCTGAGTCCTACTGACAGTCATTGTTGAGCAGCAGTGGACATATATGCACATTTTTTATGGGGAAGGGGTTACATTCTGAGAAATACATAGACGAAAGCGCCGAGGTGTAATCTCTAAGGTAAAAAATCTTTTGGTCTATGGAGGAATTTAGCCTCCCCCTCCTTTTTGTGAGCCATTGTTAAGCAACTTAGAACTATCTAGGCCGTGGGTAGCCTAGTTGTTACAGCATCGGATTCCAGACCGGAAGGCCTGGGTTCGATGCCCGATTCTACCAAATACCCTCCGAGTACACACCAAATACGTGCTCGTTAAATCAGTGAGTCCGAAGTCTTATGGGCTGAATCACGAGTGCAGGGGACTGGAGAATATTTCCCTCCCCTTCAGTTCCATGCCTAAATTGTGGAGGTGGAGATAGGTGGTGTCGCCATCTATCGTACCTTCGGGGAATTTCGCCGAGCTAATTCGGGCTGTCACCTGTATGGTGCTGAAGGCCAACGACAGGCGTATTTCCAGCCCTTTGACACGATGAATTTTGTGGGCTTCGATCTGACTACGTCAGACAGGTGGCATTAGAAACACCATCAATAGAACTATCTGCTTGTGATAGGCGCATTCCCATCCATTCGATGGCCCTCCATCTAAAAGAATCGTTCTACTTGACATGCCAACAAAACGTTTGGAATTTCGGTAAATTATTTCTAAGAAAATGTATGTTTTCCCCAAAAATAAATTTTCAAATTTATAAAGTCCATGTTCAAAGTATTTCAAGATATCTTTTAAAAGTATACTTTCAGCAGATTCCAAAACTTCATTGATATATTAGTTTAAAGATATGATTTCTTTTCCATGTTGCTTACGCACTATTTAAGCAAAATCAGCGATTTTTTATCACGATGTTTCGCTAATCTGTGCAAAAAATACTTCTACGAGAAAATAATCGTTACTTCATTTTAAAATAGAAGAATTTTCATTTTATTGAACTCGTTCATTCGGGAAAAGAATTCTTTTTTTTTTAAAAAAAATTCAATAATATGACGATATATTCTCTCTTTCTTTTCTTTTACTTGGATCAATGTATTAAATTTTTATAAAATATTTGGTTTAAAAAAATTTGATTTTTTTTACTTCAGATTTTTAAAAGAAAACTAAGTATTACTTAACCCCTTGAAACAGAAACATAAAAATACATAAATCAAAATATTCAAAGAAAAAAAAATTTTTTGATAGAAAATTTTTTTTGAAAATTAAAGATATTACTTTAACCCTTAACTTCACACTGATGCATTTCAGCAACATATGATTTATTTTAATTTAACAAACTCAATATTTTTTTAATTACCTACAAATATCTTATCTGTGAAAGAAAAGATTACTGCAACGAAATACAAGCTAATTTTGTCACTAGATGGAAGTACATTTTTTCCAGAAATCACAACAATTATAAAAATCTCTGATGCCTCAAGGACTGTGCTTTTGCTATAAAAAGAATCCATTTTAAAATTGCCAGAAATAAATTACCAGGTAAGAAATTTAAACATTTTATGATGGTTAATAAAATCCTCATATAAAAAAAAGTTTTGTAATTTACAGTACACTGGTGTGCAAAACTTAAGCAACAATGTAAAAATTTAGCAGATAGCCATGAAATTGCAGAAAAGGAGGTCTGGAGATCAGTAGAGGGAACACGTAAGTCAGTAGAAACGTCATGCGTATGCAAATATCAGGAATAAAACGTCAGAAGCGATGTGAGAGTACGCAAAACGCGTGATGTCGGCGCGCGCTGCTCAACAGTAGAATGAAATGAAGGACGGAGACGCAATTCACAATATTCTCTGCAAGTGCCAGTGAGTCAGTTCGTGAAATATGGCTAGAAGAAATCATCTGGATGACTTCACACGTGGAAGAATGATCGGAAAGCTGGAGGAGGGGCGTACTGTCACCAGTGTAGCTGCAGAGTTTGGAATCAACAAAAGTGTCGTTTCGCGCGCTTGGAAAGCGTTCCAAACCACAGGTACAGCTGTTAGAAAGGTTGGTGTGGCCCCCCGAGGACGACAACTGCACGGGATGACCGATATATCATCCTGCAGGCGAAAAAAGATCGACAGAAGTCAGCAAGCGCCATTGTTCAGAAACTGTACAGCAACAGGTCGACAAGTGTAGCGGTTTACTGTTGCCAGACGCCTTCACAAAGGGGGCCTGTTCACCCCCGTCCTGAGCGCTGCCTCCCGTTGAAAGATGGCCACCGAAGCCACCGTTTACAGTGGGACAGAGAGCACAAAAACTGGACAACTGATCAAGGTAGTCGTGTTCTCTTTACGGATGAGAGTCGGTTCAGTACCAGAAGCGATTCTCAACGCGTTTTGATTTGGAGAGATCGGGACCCGGTTTTATCCCAGTAACATCAAGGAAGAGACATCGTTACGGTGGTCCTGAAGTTCTTGTCTGGTTGGCATTATGCTGAACGGCGGATCTGAGCTTCCCATTTCGACAGAGGGTCTGTAACCGGGGATCGCTATTGTGAGGAGGTACTTCTTCCCCATCTGCATCTTTTCCGAGGTGTCATTGGCCCAGACTTCATCTTTATGGATGACAATGCACTGCCACATCGCACTCTTGCTGTTGAGGAGCTGCTAGAAAGTGAAGATATCACTCGAATGGATTGGCCAGCGTGCTCCCCAGATTTAAATCCCATCGAACATGTGTGGGATGCTTTGGGGAACGTATTGCCACACGCTCACATCATCCGGAGTACAACCAACAACTCAAACAGATGTTGATTGAGGAATGGGCACTCAACCTCAAGAAATGTTGCACCAGCTGGTTCTGGTATGCGGAGACGGTGCAAAGCAACCATTGTAGTAAGGGGAGGGCATATACCATATTAAGGAACATCTGCTTGTTGTTCTTCCTGTTGGATAGACAATCATGAGTCACGATACTATGCGTTCAATAAAGCTTGTTTTTGTTTGATTCCATACCGTATGCGTTGTATTCCTTTTTCAGCGCCGATGCTTTCGTCATCCTTTACGTACAGAATACTCTCCCTCATTTCAGAATTTCATGTCTCTCAGATGATTTTCATTGAAGTTATGGCAATAAACCCACCTGTTGCTTAAGTTTTGCACACCAGTGTACTACTGCGCAATGTTGCACTTCTGCAACAAACAAAAAAATGACTGAAATTCAATTTAAAACAGCTTAATTTTTTATATATATATATTTCCCTTTTACTAATACTTGAGAACTAGCTGATGTAATTTTTTCATAGAAATTTAAAAAACTGGGATGTTAAGGGTTAATTATTGTACGTGTAGAGATCGCGAACTCAATTCAAAAAACAAATTATAACTACAGAGTTGAGCCGAATATTTTTTTAAATTACATTTGAATGTTTTTTCTTGTCCGAGATTACTTTTCAAAGGGAAGTTGCATTTATTGACTAAGGTTTCACAGGAAGGAAATTAGAATATTTTATTATGCATTCGTGGAACAAAATAACGACTGAAAAACTTAGAACGTGTTTTGATTTTCATCTTCATCTGTTTATTTTCATTTTTTTTATTCAAATGAGTTTATATTTTGATTTTTCGTAACCAATATATAAATTCAACCTAAATGGATAGTATTTCAGTTCAGTTAAAGTTAATATTTTAGCAGCATATTTTTCTAGTTCTATTTTTTAAAGAATATTCCTCGCAAACCTATCAATTTGTATCTTACTTTGTATCTTATTCTATCTTATTACTTGTGCTTGAAATTAAGACGATCAGAGTATTATCAACTGTCATTTATGAATCAAACAAATGGCACTAATTATTTGTTAATTAATTAGAATTTCTTATTTATTTATATAGTTTAAATTTCTTGTGTAGAATATTTAAACAAATAATCCTTGTGAGTACTTAAATCTGCGTTATAATAATAATGAACATAAAAAGAAGATATGGTTAAGTTAACTATTTATAATTATATAACCACAAATTTATTAAAATTAAATTTCACACACACACACACAAATGGGCTTAAATTAATTTTATTTATGAACTACTAAAAATAAAATTAATTGTATTAATTTAGATTTATTATTATTTTCACTGTTTAATTTTATATTGCGACATATAATACTATAGCTAAGTGATACTTATAATTGTATGTATTACAATAATGGGTCAACATAAAAATAGGATATAAATAATTTATAAGGGATCTGAATTTTTTTACTACTTAATTTAGGGTTGACAGGAAACAATTTGTTAAAATACTTGATACTTAATCATCAGGGCCAGCTCTAGCAATTTTGCCGCCTCTCTCTCCAAAATGAAAAATTATAATTAAAAAAAATTAATTGTTCCCATGGAAGCACACCTATAAACTTGAATCATTTTTGTGAAAAAAGGCAACATAATAGTTATATATATTATTTTAAATCTTAAAAAATACAAAATAATTCGAAATTAAGAACGTTAGTTACCTGTTATTATTTGAAACGAATAAAATATAAGAGAAAGAATCGCCTATTTCAGCAGGGCAATTTCTTCGAAAAAGAGTCTGCTGATGGTAGGGATCACAAACGTTTCTTTAACTTATAATAACTACACTATAGACTCAAATGAAAAATCTCCTATCACTCTCTCTCAACAAATAACTCTTATTGCCCCTGTCCCTTTTGGATAGCTGACACCGAACGTCGTAGGGGTGAAAGGAATGTCCGCAGTGGCTCCCCTCCGGGATGAGGGAAAAGTTAGTAATGAAAGATGTGTAAACTTATCAAATTTCTTGATATACTCCAACCTCGAACTCTTAAGTTTCATCATAAAAGAAAACTGACATTAAACACACAGAGTACAAAATAAGGAAGTAAGATAGAATAAATGAAATACCAAATTTACACCAGATAGTATTTCAAAAAATATGTAACATTTTTTGCAACAAAAAATTTTTTTAATTCAATCCAAATGCCGCCTCTGGTGGGGGTCCGGTTTGTCCGGCCCTAGAGCCGCCCCTGCTATAATATTAAATCTAGAAGAGAAATTTTTCTTAAATTCCATTCTGAGAAAAATGGAACATATATAATTTTTTCTCTAATTCAGTTGATACAAGTTTAAAATTTTTTAGTTAATTTCATTTAGTTTTGTTCATGAAATAAATTAATATTTAAATTGACTGATTACTGTTCTGAACCGTGATTTTGAAGAAGCGCGCTTAAGTTTTTTTTATATTTAGTATCAGTTGAATTAGAATATACATATAAAATTGTTTTATATAAGAACATTATTACAAGAAAAAACTACTTAAATGGAGCTTCTTTTGGCAAAAAAAGGAAAATATTTTTGAAACATTCTCCTTTTACGAATAATATTTTGCCTATATATAGCTAAGACCTCTGCAGAAACTAATCTAGAATTTTTGAAGCATGTAATTTATATATAAGTGGATTTATTCATATTTTACTTTATCAGAACAGAGTTACTTAAATAACAAACACACTGGCTGACCAATTTTTCAATCATCTAAATACTATTAATGTCTGTCAAGGAACACATTATTTTTCACTATTTTTTGCCTTAATTTATAATAATTTTTTTCTCTGGTAGATTTTTTTTTTTTTTTCTAATCTCTTCACAACACCGAGATTCAAATTTTGCTTCAAAATCTCTCACACAAATGCTTAAGATAAATTACTATATTTAATTTCAAAAATACTTCACGTGCGACCTTTTCTTATCGTTTTTATCATTTATTTTAAAATTTCGCAACTCTGAAAGTGTTTAAGAGTGATTTATAAGATACAAAAAAATTGCCCTGTAAGAAGATTTAAAAAAATATATATCTTCTCTTAATAAACAATTTGAAAAATGCATTTTCAAATTTTGTGTTATTTTATATTTAAATATGAGAAGATAATTAGTTGAAACACATTGTGCCTTAAGATTTAAATCACAAGGAACAACGTTAAAATTTTTGAATTATTCCATTCTGCCCAAACTTCCACACCACGCCACGCTCAGAGGTGAGAATGAAAGTTGTTGAAAGTGTTAATCCTGCTAATATCTTGTCCTTATCAGTAGTGTGAATGTAGAGAATTAGTTTAGTTTATGAATATATCAACTTCAACATTTGGGCTTGGGCCGGCTGGGTGGCGTGGTTGGTTTGTCACTGGCCTTCTGCATCATAGGTTGAGAGTTCGACCCCGGCCCAAGTCGGTGGATTTTCATGATGCAGAAAATCGACAGTGGCCATGTCGTAAGATTATACTGTATGTAAAAATTCCCTAGAGTGTCTCTGTTTGGCTTGGGTGCTCTCGGCAAAATTAAATCCTAGTACAGATTCGCATCGTCAAAGTTCAGGTGCCTCCCTCTGGGGAGGAAAATTACCAGCGGCGATTGGTATCCGCCTATATGGTGCCGCACTAAAAAGAGATACCAGCTTCCGAGAAACGTAATAGAGCTGCAATGGGAAAACTCCAATCCGCAGCCCATCAGAAATAAAAAAACTTTTGGGTTATGATGAAAAATATTAAAATTTTCTACCAACAAAGTATTGTATGTCCCTAGTGAAAGAGACGTTAGAATTTTATGAAAAAATCACAAATAACTTAAGATTTTTTTCTGGTAAATAAATATTTTCATAAAAGAGAGGAACTAATGCTGTTGAGCTTTTTGGCATAAAGTAAGATGATGAAATAAATTCGTAGAAAACTACTTCTACGTAATCAGGTGAATATATTAATTTCTAGGAGATACGACGATTTTCATTTCATTATTCTTATGATACAACATTTTCTTTGAAATGGTGTAAATTGAACACGAAAATTTCACGAAACTATTCACTCGAAATCAACCGAATGTTGTTGTTTTTCCCAGAAAACGTTTCTAACAAAGGTAGATACAGTTTATTTGTAATTTTTATGAAGGTATAAGGGGAATATTAATATATATTTATAGACATAATTTTATATAATTTCTAGAATATATATGAAAAAACAAGCTGAGTTCTAAACATTTCGAAACCTTAAAAAGGAACAAATCTGTAGATAAAAGGAGTGTCAGTTTACATTTGCTACAAAAAGAATATCATAAATACAGATATTTCGTATTTCCCTCTGTTTCTTTCGTCGATTTCTCTATTGCAGATAAATGCGTATTATCAGTCATTTGGAGCATTAGATCTCATTCTCAACATTTGCAAACAATCAAAGTCCGGGGTTTTTTACTTCACCTCTTCGATCTGAAACGTGAAAGGTTTCCTGAAAGTGCTGCTCAGACGTTTCGTCTGAATGCAGAAGAACATTTTTCACCTTTTCAGACTTAAGTTTTAGTAATTTTTAACAAATTAGAAATTATAGATTTCGATCGTGAAATACACACTTACAAGATAGATCGAAAACCAAATGGTGGATTTTTTATTTAAACAAAAAATGTATTTACAAACTCTCATCTTCTGAGATAGAACAAAAATAAGTCTGCATTGAAGGAAACGATAATCAATGAAAGAGACGCGAAGAAAATGTATGCAATTTAACCCCTTAAGCGGTCAATTTTTTAGCCCAAAATGTTCCGAAAAAGGGCACATTTTTTTAAAACTAAGCATAGTACTTAACAAATGCGAAAATGGAAGAAATATGTTTTCATTTTCCATTTAAAAGTTTTCACACGATCTTTTATTTTGTAATTGGGGAACACAGAAACCCCTAAACGTTTGTTTTTTATAAGTACACTCTGCATGCTATGAAAAATGTTTCATATAACTTAAAAGAATTTATTACATACTTACAAAAAATTGCATGCTCGCACCTTTTTTTCCAACGATTGAGGATTTTTTGTCTGTGTGCACATATATAAATACATGCACACTTTGTTTCAAGGATGGTGTTGTGACGTCTCACGCGTCCTTTCTCTAACATAACCTCTGTGTTCTTTGACGGCCACGATTAATGGGAAATATTTTCCAACCCAAATCCAAGAAGTGAAACGAAGGATAGATGCAAATAAAATAACCTTTAAAAGGACAGAAGTTTTAGTAAGCGGGATGGCAATTTAGAGAAAGTTCAGTTCAGAAAAGATAGAAATGTAAATTAACGGCTTACCTAAGAATCACGAAAATCTCGCCATTCATCCAAGGTACATACCATTGTACGCCAGCTTAGATGAATATCTGAAGTGGATTGGACTGTTGCTTAGAAATCAAGGTAGGAGATTATATTCTGAATGCGAATATATTATTAAGATTGAGAGTAGGCGGATATAATATAATTATATAGATAAGTGATCCAATTGCGCGATCTGTGTTAATTACGGCTACCTGTTTTGGTTTATTCTCACTTAATATAAGTTTGTTCGATATATAAGTAATTTAAGTTAAATTCTTAATAAAAGTCATACTAAGAATTCTAAAATATCTCATCATTTCGAGAATCCCACACCTCTAACTTACGCTGAAACCCTACGATATGGTCAACGAAGATCGCCCATATCACAGTGTAATACTAAATTTTACATTGTAATGGGGACAGTGATATTTAGGCTTTTTTTGGATTCCATTTTCATTTCTTCTCAAGCAACAAATTGTAAATTACCTTGTCAATCCCTGTTTTTTGTCGAATATTTTAAAGAATCTAAATTTCTGCCTTCCATGAAAAATTCCCGCCTTCTCCACAAAGGAAATCCCGAATGAGAAGTATTTCAGTACCATAGACAAACTGTGCATCTCTTAAAAACCCTAACAATAATAAACTCACTATAAGAATTAAAAATACGTGCATCATATGTGACGAATCTATACGCGACCTCTAACTAATCCTCTTGGGGAATCTTTGGGCTAGCATTCGCGTTTAATTCACAGCCATCCCTCTCAAGAAGAAACCTTGATATTTAGATAAGTTCGACTATATAAAGTCAGAATTTTGTAATTGTAGTAGAATGAGCTAAGAAGCTGTTATATTCGCTAAGCAGGTGAGATTGGGAAAAGTCGATTTTCGCAGCTTAAGATTAAGAGCGGTGTTTGCCACTGTATTAAATTAGGGGATAGGGGGTTTATAATCAACGATAGATTAGGTTGAGTTAAATTGGTTACTCACGCCTATTTGCTTAAATTTCATTGTTTTCTCCTTTAACATTCACTTAGAGATTAATGTGTTGGTGTGTTTGAGTAAATAAATAATTGTTATTATGGAAGTTTCTGGTTCCACTTTCAATCCTCCTACACCCTTAGGTAGGCAAGACGATGAGGCAGCAACTTCAAGGGTAAGTCGCTCACATATAGATAGGAAGAAGAAAATATTAGTGCCCGTACAGGCGTACGGGCAAACCCGTTGTGGCCAGGTGCGGTTCGGTAGTCCGTACGATGTACGGCCAAACCAGTTAAGGGGTTAAAATTAAGTAACTAGTATCTAAATCAGCAATGCTCAATCTGTGGCCCGCGGGCCACATGCTGCCCACCAAGCCTTTTTAAGTGACCCAGTCATGGCCCACTAGTCTGAAAAATTTACTTATTTAAGAACATTGAATTATAAATTTGGTGAGAAAGTCTTTGTCAAGAAATCAAATATATCACTTTTGTTTTTTGCTGTCGGTGTCGTACGGGTACGAATTGATATTCTTTTTCTATTTGGAATGGTTACGGTCAGTGATAACAGACAACAGTGGAGTAGCAACCATTTTATGGGTGGAATTAATTTTTAACTATCTTTCACATCTTGCAAGCGAAAAATATTCGAAGAAAATATATCGTTTCAAGAAGATTGGGAGGTTGTTAATTGTTGTTAGTAATTGTTTGAGTTGTCACGAAAGTGCTGTATTTAAAAAATACCAATAAACAGGAATCTTTCAATGACATTTTCCCTCAAAGATCTCTTTCAAGAGGTGATAGATAGGCTTTCTTGAATAATCTTTGCAATAGCAACAAAGTGTTTTGTCAGTGGTAACATGACGGCGGTAACAAGGACATACTATGAAGTTTGTTATTATTCGTAATTATGTGAATCCGTTTACTGTTGCAGAAATCGTGAATGAGTGTTTCTTAAATGCTTCTAATTTAGTGTTAGTGACAAAAATAATATATATATATAAATAATAATTAAAAATAGCAAAACAGGAGTTATCATATTTTGATCAATTTGTGACGGCTCACGCGTCCTTTCTCTAACATAACCTCTGTGTTCTTTGACGGCCACGATTAATGGCAAATCTTTTCCAACCCAAATCCAAGAAGTGAAACGAAGGATAGATGCAAATAGGATAACCTTTAAAAGGACAGAAGCTTTAGTAAACGTGATGGCAATTTAGAGAAAGCTCAGTTCAGAAAAGGTAGAAGTGCAAATTGACGGCCTACCCAAGAATCACTCAAATCTCGCCATTTATACAAGGTACATACCATTGTACTCGAGCCTAACGGAATATCTGAAGTTGATTGAACCGGTGCTTGAAAATTTAAGGTAGAGGAAGATTATGTTCCGAATTCGAATATATTATTAGGAATGAGAGTAGGCGGATATAGTATAATTATATTGATAAGTGATCTAATTGCGCGATCTGTGTTAACTACGGCTAAGTGTTTTGGTTTATTCTCACTTAATATAAGTTTGTTCGATATACTTCGAGAATCCCACACCTCTAACTTACGCTGAAACCCCACGATATGGTAGACAAAGATCGACCATATCACAAATTTTCTACATTTAAATTTCCCATGTTATCTTGGTCTAAGATTCCCCCCTCCATTTATCCTCATGTTGCGGCCCACGTGCAAATGGCTAACATAGTATGCGGGCCGCGTGAAATAGCTGACATATGTTTGCTGCCTAGCAGAAAAAAAGGTTGAGTACCCCTGATCTAAATCTTAATCTTGATTCGACGAAACTCAGTCGCGCTACATCATCCTCATATTGGTTAAGATGGAAATCTTGCTCATCATTGTGGTTCCGAGAAAGATCCGAAAGCTGGCATGGATGGAGACGCCATTAAATTGGACATAAAATGATTACAAACTCTGGCATTTACAATGATTTACTTTCATTAATTTAAACCTTAGAACTGAGCACGCGATATGTGAACAAGAGAAGCTAAAGTGTAAATAGTTGGTACATATCTGAAATGAGATGCGCCTTTCGGACTTTAAGTGAAAATCCTGTGAGATCCTGTAGCTTCAGAGTAGCTACTCCGCTATAATTTAGAAACTGCTTGATATGACAATATTGTCCAAAACATCTACTATTCTCTCTTATATATATTAATCTATATTATAATTTATGTTACCGATTATTTATATACTATTTGGTAGGGGCGTTCAATTTCGGTGAGGTGTTGTTCTAGCTCAAAATGCCAATTTGACTGACCGGAAGAAAAAAAACCATGTTAGAAAAGATAGACCTCGTGGATATCCCGTTGTTACAACTCTTCAACAGTTATTAGTGGAAATACAATTATTTGTCATGTTCAAGGCACAAACTCAACTTACTCCTATTACCTCATTAAATCTTTCCTCTCAACGGCTTAAGCTGCATTCACACCAAGGCTGTCAGCGTCGAGCGTCTAGCCAATCAGAGACTTCATCTCGCCCGAGATCAAGTCTCTAATTGACTAGACGCTTAACGCTGGACGCTGACATCCTTGGTGTGAATGCAGCTTTATGGGTAGAAGCTTATACACTACGTGACATTGAAAATGCAACATTAATTGGTTAAAAGGTGAAGAAACTCGACAAACAGAGAAGAACATCAACGAACAATAAATGAAACTTGTTTAAAATAATACTCGCAACAAGAGCGTGAACAACATCAGATCAGTACCACCGTCTACGGTGAGACACAAAGGATCACGACTAAGTACAGAGTTAACGAGTACACGGATGGGGTATCCTGAGAGATAGCTCTCCATTTGGGAATACGAATGGTGGAAGGACATGAAAGTGCATCCAATAATTTGTTCAGACGTGTTCAGTTGGTTAAAGATCAGAGGAGAAAGGTGAGCAAGAAAACATCTCAGTACCATCTTACAGAACCCACTTGCTGAGGCATACAGTTTGCGGTCGACCGTTATCCTGGTAGGGAACAGCATCAAACATCCCGAAAGAGCGGTAGTGTCCTGACTGTTGCACATCGCTCACACTTATTGTTGGGCTAATATTCCCTGAATACAAACCAAAGGAAATCTGTGAGGTGGATTGAACTCAAGACCTTTGGTTCCGTAAGCACGTAACAAACCACTAGACCTAAATGATTACTTCAGTCAAGAGGCTGCTACTGGCTTATATGGATGCCACCGCTACACCTGTATTGTATGCAATGGCACCCACAATCTCGGATGCCACGTTGTCGCGCTGTGGAGTGTGCCACAGAGAATTTTATTTTTAACCACGTCGGTGCCATGCTAGCTCGTAAGTTATTATTGAACAAAAGGAAGAGCGACTCATTTATGAACATGACCCAGTGCCATTCCGTCGTTGCGACGCCCTAGCCTGACTCAATTGTAAAAAGAGTCTTCTATGTTTTGGGGTTTTTAATGGACGCCATGAGTGAAGGCCACTAGCAACCAATTGCAGGGTATTGATTCTGGGTGATAAGAGAAGATCAAAGATGTCTTGCGCATACTGAAAAATAGTGGCAGGTAACTTGTAGGGTCATCATCGTCTGCGGGTACATTGGGGATGTGTCTGAGAGAGTGGGAGTGGAGTTTTGATGAATAGGTCAACTTGCTCTTGTCAGCCCATTTATGATACTCCTGGTAAAATCGTTTGTCTACTGAAATTGCTTCCGTTGACGGCGGGCTTGAATTTTTTGCTATTACACGTGTTCTACGAGGCAAGTAAAAAAAATATCAAAAATGATTTAATTGAAAGAAATAACTTCATGAACATTACTCATTCTTTAGGTTTCCTTCTCTGTATCTCACGCAACGTATGCCAGAGAGTTGCGCATTTCACATTTTTTGCATTACTCGGTGAGGTGTGCAGAGACGTCTTAAGACTTCTTGAGGCCCTGGCCCTTACGAAAAAGTAGGCCCTTTTCCTATACATAAATGGATGCCCGTCTATGATCCTCAAAAGTAGACAGTACATAGCATGAGTTGCCAAATACTCGTACAAGCAATAACACGAAACAAATTAATGTGTATGACTTACAATCACACAAACCAACTCAATCGACTTCTGCCATTTTATTGAATGAGTAATGATGATATATGGAGGTAGGCCTAGACCTATACATGGACGAGGGTCATCAGTTGATATATCGTCCGAAATCCCCAGTTTTTCGGAAAATAAAACCGGAAATTTCATTTGACCGTTGAAATTATTCGAATTATGATCTTGGTAAGACTGAATCGAGAACGGGACGAGTCCCCCATTGTGCCGAGGCCCTGGGCCCGGGCCTAGTTGACCCATGCCTGAAGACGCCCCTGGATGTGTGCCTTCGCTGAAATTTGCATAATTTTCTGCCCACTTCTTGGCGCTGCATTTTCTATGTCACGCAGTGTTAAGTAAAAACAAAAAGGGATGCTTTCTTCGTTTATATACTTATTTACTTAAATTAATGATTGGAAATAAGTATGGAATTTCCGAAAGAAAAAGAATTGACAGAATGAATTATAGGAAAAGAAACAATAAACAAATAGCAATGAACTTCAAGCTTCATTAAACTTTTCATTGTTATAATTCAACCGCGTATTTTGCACCAGCTAGCAAACAGTGAATCCAATTGAAGAAAAGGAAAGAGAATCGAAAGTGATGGATAATAGAAGGCATGACGTTTTGGCCGTTTAAGCATATGTTCAATAAGGAAACAAAAACTATTTTTGGCAACGGTATATCATTCAATGTTTTCAAACCAAGTAATAATAAAAGTTGAATTACATTCTTTTAAGAAATATTTCAATAACAGAATTATTACTGTTAATGTTTTTTCAAGTAATTGATTGTTTTTCAAGTAGTAGTTCGATTGACGCATGCGGAAAGATGGTTTTAAGACCCGCATGTGCAGATGGCGCTAGTAGTCATCTTTTGCTTACAGTTTGTATTCGGTACTCCTGTAGACCAGCGATACTCAACCTGTGGCCCGCGGGCCGTATGTGGTCACATGTTTTTAAGTAGCCCGGTCATGACCCATTGCTCTAAGAAATTCTTTTATTTAAGACAATGTATTAAAAATTTGGTGGGAAATTCTTTGACAAAAACTCAAATATATAAATTTTGCTTTTTTGCTGTCGATGTCGTACGGCTGCGAATTGATATTCTTTTTCTATTTGTAACGGTTACGGTTAGTGATAACAGACAGCACAGTGAATTAGTGACCATTTTATGGGTGAAACTAATTTTGAACAGTTTTTCATACCTTGCAAGCGAAAATTATTCGAATGATTTGGAGGTTGACTGTTTTGAAGTGAAAAACAAACATGGATCTGTACTTGTTTAATTTGTCACGAAATTTCTGTATTTAAAAAATAACAATAGAAAGGAATTATATTTAATGACATTTTTCTTCAAGAGGTGATAAATAGGCTTTATTGAATTTGTCAGTGGTAATGTCACTATAGTAACAAAGACATCCTAAGAAGTTTGTTATATTATTGGTAATCATATGAAACCGTTTACGGATGCAAAAATTGTGAAGGAGTGTTTCTTGAATTCTTTTAATTTAGTGTTAGTGACAGAAATAATATATATATATATATAAATAGAGTTAAAAAAAAGTCAAAACAGGAGTTATACTATTTTCATCAATCAATTTTCCACGTTTTAAATTTTCAATGTTATCTTGGTCTTAAGCATTTCTACCCCGTACCCCCTCCGGGTTTAATCTCATGTTGCGGCCCGAGTGAAATGGCTGACATGTGTATGCATCCCAGCAGAAAAAAAGGTTGAGTACCCCTGCTGTAGACTCTAACCAGGGAGCACGACCCACCAAACGTCGCTCAATAAACCAACATTCAAGAATACAGTCCTCCGCCTCTTTGTGCTTGAGTAGACAAGTTACACATAATTCAAAGTCTGCTTGTATAAACCGTTCATTATACACATTTGTAGCAATTACAAACAATAGTAAAGATAGCCAATTCCAGTCAGGGAATATGTTTTTAAACAACTTTTTAAGTGTGCGTTGATATATTTATATCTTTTCACTAATTCTCTTAACTTCAGTATGTTATAATTTATTTCAAAGTGAGATTATTTCAGTAAAACTAAATAATGCAAACAAAGCACAAAAACTCTTTTTCGAACACACAACTAAACTCATTCTTCTACAATTTTTAAAATAACACATCCAAAATTTAATATCGCCCAAGGAATTTTTTTTAAAATTTAGTTTACAATATTACAAAAATTATTAAGCAATTTAGTATCACAACCAAGGAAAAAATACTTTTAATAATCTGATAAGAAAAAATGGTGGCGTCACACAAGTTATGAAAAGCGTTTAAAAATTTTTTATTTTGGATCAGTCTTTTGGATTCATGTTCACATATGAATTACGGTAAAATATTGAAAGTTAGATTTAAAGAATTGATTTTTATTGCAATCTGTTTTTCAACAGATTATCGAAAGTTTAAAAAAGATTATTTTAAATTTTAGTTTAAAATGATAAGGTGTATCACATGTGTGCGATTTTAAAGCTGAGATATATCATGTCAAACTTTATTCAGTCTTCGAGAAAATGTTCCCTTATCAAAAACTTTGCAACTCATAAGTTTTTGCAAATCTGATAGAGGAATAGGTGAAATAATATTAATTGAAAAGTATTGTTTGGTATTCAAACTTCAGAGGAAAAAATTAACGTGATATTTATAATATACAAACTTAAATAATCTCAAAATAACTAAATAAATATAATAATTCAAAATATATATTCAGAATTTTTTTAAAAAATATTTTGACCATTAAAAATTTAGACTACCTGCAATTTTATTGTAATTAATTCGGAGTTATTTGATTAAAATGTATCTTGCCTGAATAAGTTTAAATGGAAAAAAAAACATTTGCTACTTATTCTAAATTTTTTTTTTTTTTTTTTTTTGTATAATTGTTTGTCGTTAATTTTCCCAAAATATATGTAAATATATAGATATTGAGATGTTTACGTATATATTTTTTCAAGTAGCATTTTCATAGATTAAATTTTGTTTATTTTTCATTATATATTTTCCAGAATATCATCAAATTACGTTTCCTGTACAGGACACTGGAATCATTTTCTACTATTTTTAAAGTAATACTCTTATTTTCGAATACGTAAAATTTGGAATTACAAATTTTATTAAGGTATATATAACTAAGCTATCTATAAACGCCGATTTTATTTATTCTAACTTACAAGTTACAGTAACTTTTACATCAAGCAGGGCAGATGCTCTTAACTTCCCTTTCATTTTCATCCTTTTACTACTTGAAATATCAAAAAAATAGAAGCATTAAATAAATTATTCAATAGTAAGCTCTAATCAAAAGATACGTTATAACAATGTTCTACTTCGTTTAAAGAAAAGATAGCAAGGGATCTTTCTAACAACTGAAAATGACTCAAAAATTCGCTCTTATCAATGCAGATGTCTAATGATTTCGTAACTCGCGAACAGCTGTTTGAACAGTGACAGAGACTGGCAAAGAATGTCATTAGAGTTTCGCAAATCATTTTGAGGTTGAATAACACACACAACTCTGTACTAAATATGTATTCAAAAATACATTCACTTATTCGACCAGGATCGTCTTTTTTGTATAGGAAAAATTTTGCTAAAGAAACATTTGCACTGATCTTTTTTCGTTTATATATTTAGATTTCTTTTTAAAATATACATTTTTTTTTTTCCTTTCCGATCTTTCTTCATTCAAGAAAAATAAATTAGACGCTTAATGTAAAAAAGGATGAGTATATTTTATGCATTATTTGTTGGTTAAATTGCCAAAATATCTCAGGTGACGCATTTTTTAGAATTATAATTTCTTCATTAATTTCTTCATTTTAAAACATTTGTTTCTAAGGACCGTATCACACGTACACGTTTCAAGCAATTTTTCGTTCAATTCGTGCAATTTTTACTCGGTTGCTATACAACGGCTTTAAAACAACTTTTTGCTAGTGAGCTCAAAAAATTGTTCCAAATAAAAATTGCTTGAAATTTTAGCCAATGGGGTTCTTCGGCGCCCCACGTCATAAACAAAATGGCGGCTTCAGTTTCGTCTAACACATCAGATGTGCCGTATAATATTTTAATGATGTATAATATTTTAACAGCGTATAATATTTTAGACAGGATGATGCTCAATTTCTGTTTACGCCCATCAACAAAAGCTCAAGCGAAGCAAAAGAAATAATTTTAGATGTTCGTTTTCTGAAGCAGAAAAATCGGCGAGCAATTTTTCAATGTGGAGATAGAGCGCGGCTGACGTCAGAACATGTCGTTTTGTTTACGGCAACCCTTCCCCCTCAGAAGGACGAAAAGTTGCTTGAAAAAATTGTACCAAAAATGTACGTGTGATACGGCCTTATGATAATCAAATCAATATCGATACACGTGACAATTTTTGTATTTAAAGAATAAAAACATCTAAATGAAAATATATGAAGATTTTGAGCCGCATAGAACAAGAGATTCTTCCTATCTGGTTATAGAATTAAATTTTTCCCACCGCCAAAAAACGTCTACACTACAGGTTCCCAAACTTTTTGTCTCATAGACCCCTTACCATGTTTTTTGATTTTGAAAAGACCCCCTGCTTACCTAATATGTCTTTTTGGCAGCTGGTAAAGAGCTACATACTTTAAAATATTTAAATTTATAACTGTAGTGAAGTATAGTGTTTAAAACTTAAGAAACACATGTTAATTAAATAAACATTTAAACCAACCACGGCGCCTGTTATGTGACATGGTTGGTCTGTCACTGGCCTTCTGCACCTAAGGTTGCAGGTTCGACCCCTGCCCAAGTCGGTAAATTTTCATGATGCAAAAAATTGACAGCATCCATGTCGTATGATTATATGGCATATAAAATTCCCTTGAGTGCCTGTTTGTCTTGGGTAAAATTAAACTCCTAGAGAACAAAGTTCGCCTCGTCAGAGCTCAGGTGCCTCCCTCTGGAGAGGAAACTGGGCGTCAAAATTACTTGTGGCAATTGGTATCGACTACATGGTGCTGCACTAAAAAGAGATACCATCTCCTGGGGGAATGTACTAGGTTTGCAAAAGTAAAAAATAAAAATCCGCAGCCCCATTAGAAAAAAAAATAACTGATCTACAAATAAATGTTTATAACAGAAGAGATGAATCCGGGCTTAAATAAAAAACTTTCAACATTTGGCATCAATATTGTCAGGTTTGATCCTAAATTTCCTGGTTATTAATGTCCAGTCTTTTTCTTTCTTTTTTTTTCTTTTTTTATTTTGGAGATTGACAACCATGCTGAAACCACTTCTTTGTGAGAAATATTTCTTACATTCCTGTATAATTCGGGATTAATAACAGGTATGTCTTTTTAAAGCCAAAATTTCTGACATCCGTTTCTAAATTTTACTTTAAAATCTTTGTTTCTACCTATTCCGATGTAATGGGACATTTTTTTTTCAATGTGTGACCGTATGAATTCATTCCCTATTGTGGTAATTACCATAGTCAAAGCATTTTCAAACCTAATTTCAAAATCTGAATAAAGGGCATTTAAATGTTGAACGTAAGTTAATATGTCATTTTCCTGGCAGATTGTCTGTGGCCAATTGAGAAACTGGGAAAATAAACGACGTCCAATGTTATTCTCCTTTAGCTTAATTCTGGCAAGAAACGCTGAAATGATGGTCCTTATTTTAATAAAAATTATCCTGTCACCTTGTAACTGCAAATTAACCTTATTAAATTTAGTAAATAAATCTATTAAATAGGTAAAATCTAGTTTTGATTTGATTAAATTTTCTTTTAAAATTTTAAAGTCATGATCTGGTTTAATGAGAACCAATATCGCAGTCTTTCATTTACAGCTCATGGACCCCCAAATTATTTTTCGCTGTCGTGAACCCTTTGAAAGTCTTCGTAGACCCCTGGGGATCAATACAAACCACTTTGGGAATCACTGGTCTACACACATACAAACAGTTTTCGCTGGCGTGTTTGTTCATATTTTGTCGGACAATTTTCAGCATTTGAAAGAGACTTGCTTTAAAATACTGTATTGTGAAATCTTTAAAAATAAATAAATAAATATCGCTGCCATTAAGTGCGAGGTGTCTGAAATGCAATTATCAAGCCAGATTAGGACCATAATTTACTTTTAATTTAATTTACTTCTGTTGCAAAAAGCAAGCTACAGAATGTCACCGAATCATGCGTATGACTTTAGGTGCTATTGTTGAATCATATGACACTGCGAAGATTTGATACTGAAAGTTAAAAAAAAAGCTCTGGCAGGCCTGCTGAGTTTGGCGAAAAACTTTCGTTACAAGTCAATATAATGCAAGGCATTGACGTGGACCAACAACAAGAAATTCAAATCGGGTTTCAACATTTTTCAATTTAAATAATTAACAAATTAATATCATTTTGAATCTTTTTTAATAATTATGGTATCGGTTTTCTTTCCGAATTCTTTTGTTATATTTACGAAATTACTTTTAAGATCCAAATGGGTATTAAAATATTTCCAATATTATTCAAATGATCCGTCTAAAATCGTTAAGATAATTAATGTTGTTTATACAGGAAGATTTTTTTTTAAACCCTCTAAACGGTCTGCACTTAAAGTCTTGCCATTCTGGAGATGCTTCAAAAATGCACCGCACATATTTTTTTGCTTTCAGGTGGGGTTCTCAAAAGTGGTTGAGCCGTATTTTTAAGAATGCGGCTCGGCCGGTTTTAGGAATCTTGCTTGAAGGCAGAAAAAGCATCTCTGGAATGGCGGAATTTTACGTGCAGACCGCTTGGAGGGTTAATTTATTGAAAAAGACTACAAATAATTATTGAACTGTTTCTTTTTTATTGATTATGTATTTTTGATTACTGGAATTTTTATTTTCTCCATATTTATTTCTTTATTCGTTGTGAATGTTTATATACATTCTGTGATGTGGGGTTTATCTGGAGCTTTTCTTATTAAAATTTGATACACATTAATTCGTGGAATAACATTTACTTGTAATCCTTACTCGAGGTTCCCAGAGCAGCACAGATGATAATAGAGCTCATCCTCCTCTTCATTGCTTCTCTCAATCACTACCTTTTTTTTTAGTTATGGTTGATAATTTTTTAATAATAAAACAGTTTCATACACTTTTTAATCGAATGGAATTATTTCTACTAATGTCTCGTTGATGTGTGTTGTTTTATAAGGTATCAGGTAAAATGAGAAGCCCCGAAGGTTTGAAGGATTGGAAGAAATGGAGAATTGTTGATAGAGGAGGTAGATCAATCACGCGCAAATAGTTCAGAGTTCAATGTAACGCCTTGTATTATCTCCTATTTGTGCAGGCCAGATTGAAAATATCTGGTCACGATCGATCGAGAATCACAACGATCAATGAAGCCATTATTTGGAACTTTCATCGCGTTGACGCAGGATTGCCACGAAGTTCGACATTTCTGGTAATGTCCCCTGGCATAGCTAGCTCTGAGGAGGCCCTGTGTCAAAATTCCTTTGGGGTCCTCTTTTAGATATGGGAGCCCTGTTAATGAGACTGTAGTTACACATGTTGGGGCCCCTGTAGCTTGGGGGCCCCGAATCATTGATACGTTGATAGCTACGTCCATGGTAATGTCGACATATCTGTTCAACATTACTGAATATTAACTTCATTCACAGCTCAACATCACAATTGGATTTTGAACATCCCTGCATTATGAGATCTACTGGTAATTATGTGTATATAAAATGATTTTTTAATTGTTCATCTCTTTCTCTGTTATAAATGTATATAAATATCAAATTTCATTATAATCTCTCGATTCGATTTTCAAAAATTCAATATAATGGATGAATTTTCTTAAATTTGAACACTCGAATGCATTAGAAGATAAAATAAAACATGTTAGAAAATCAGGAAAATTTAATAAATCTTAACGCATTTTTCGAATTTTAAAAAAGTTGGGAAAATAAAATAGATTCTTATACTTTTAAAATTACCATGAGCCAACTTCTTAATAAAAATTCCATAACTCTTGTATCATGGAATTTTTGTTAATAATTATGGGTAATTAACAGAATTAAAGTATTCCAAAGTGGTTTTCCTTTGGTCTTCAGAGTTCATTTGTGAAGTTTAATATTTATGTTTAGCTTATTAGAATTATAAACACTTTTATCATTTTTCTTCAATTTTAAATCACCGTACCATTCTAAAAAAGGGAACCTTGATTCAAGTTGATTTGTGATACAATTGGATAGAATGAATGTATATTATTAAATAAAAAAGATTCTTCAGACTATGAACAATGCCATACACACAGAGAGAGGAGTTTGCATTCTAAAAACACATAGGAAGCGCCGAGGCGTAATCTTTACGCAAAAAGTTAAAAATCTCTTGGTATATCGGAAAACCTCAAACTTCAACCTTGTATACTCTATTGATAATGAATGAAATTTTTAATCTGAAATGAGTTGAATCACGGGTAATTTTGTGCTATATATAGTTAATCATTAAACCAATATCAAATGAACTAATCTGTTCAATACTTTTCTGATATGTTTGATACCTTTATGTCTTTTTCCAAGGAAGGAAGAAAAGATAAGTTTATCAACAAACTAGAGCTATCTAATATTTTTTCCCCTTCTTTTTAATGAAAATATCCTTCAAATTTTGATTTGTTGTGATAGACTTCATTCTCGTAAAACCCAAAGGAAAATTTAACTGAAAAAGTGTTCATTTTCATGAATTTCTCTAATGCACAAAAATCTTTCTCATTAATTTGAGGCATTCTATTAAGCTTGAAAAATTCCTATAAAGAAAACTACGCGTTTTAAGTTATTAAAATTGACGTGGACGAAAATAATCCTAGTTATTCTTTGGTCTCGAGGGTTATGGAATTTTAAAATATCACTCGTGTGGGAACTGGAATTTAAAAACAATTGTGCTCCTCCATATCCATGCCTTAATTTCAGATTTATTCGAAAAACTTCTGTTGCTTAATGTAACTATTTCCTACATTCCAGTATTTAGTTTAACATCTATATTTTTTTACGAATTTAGTTTGGCAACAGTAAACTGTGTTTTCATTGCCACCGCATTAAATTGAACTCCTGGAGGGTAGTGTGTGAGGAATTCTTCACCGAGAGATTTAACTTTGGGAGTGTCAAAAGGAATTGGAAACAAGCAGTTTTATTAATCTAATTATTTTTATTCAAGACTTATCTCTTTGTCTGGTATTATTTCAATTTCCTTTTATTTGATAAATAATTGTGTTGTAAAATCAATCCACTTCACTGTTGATTTAACATTTCGTTTTGATGATATATCTCATCTTGACATTTTCGGACGCTACTAATTATAGATGCTGTGTTTCTGATGTCTCGGTTCCAATTGTTGACGAGGAAATTAAAATACTTTATTAACTGTTATTTCCGTTCTGTTGTAACAACACTTGTTCTTAAACAGTTCTTATATATTAAATGTTGTAAGAATATCTGATATACTTTTATTTTAAGGGTTTGAATGTGTTTCTTGTTATGCCTGAGTGTATTTTTAGGAAATTTTAACTATTTGTGAAATTTTATTTATTATTTAAATCTGTTGAAGCGCGTATTTATGGATACATTAACACATTTCTCTTTAAATATAACTTCTGAAATATTTTAGAGACTATCAATTAATAACACATCCTTTAAGAAAGAAAATATTTTGTTTTATTGCATTGTTTTTAAACTTTTCTTCGCATGTTTATAAGTGCATTAACTTTAAATTTCTTTACAAGAATGATTACGTATATTTAATATTTTTATCATTTGTTTAATTTTGTACTTAAAGCATTGATAACTTAATTCCATTTAGAAATCCCAATTCTATGCATCTTTGAAAATATGCATATTATTAATTTATGTAACTTATGATTTTTATTAGTTATCGATGCTCATCTAAGGTAAAGAATAATCCGTATCTTAAAGTGGATTTTTATTTGAATACAGTATTTTTTGATAAAATTTTTAGTCCATAATAATAAATTGAACATTTTTGGTAATTTTTAAGTTTCTTTAGTGAGCTGTTTTTGTGGTAAATGTATATGTTGCCATAAGATTAGTTTTACTCTAATAAAGATAATTTAATTAATACTAATTGTGTACTATTTCATAAACATAATTTTTTGTCAGTTATGTTCAATTGCAATTTTGTGTACCCCTGCAATTTAACAATTTAATGCAATTGTTATATGATGAAACAAATTATCACCAGTAAACAAAAATCATATTTCTTCAATCCTGAAACTGTTTTGATAAAGCAATATGCTAAGTTCAATCACAGTGATTGAACTGTAAACTGGATGATAAAGGCTACTCAATTATTTTTAATTATTTTCTTTTATAAGGGATAAATACTTGAATGTTTTGCATATTACAATTCATTTTTGTCATTTTCATTGTATCTTGAAACATAATATTGTCATTGAACAATTACCATGCTACTTAAAAAATGAGAATTTTATATTTTTGCTGCAAAAAATTGCTTATGGCTTGTTACAGGTTATGGCATTATTTTTAATGGACAATAATTTACATTTTTATTCATGTTTGATAATCACATTTATCTATGTATATATATGTGTATGTATGCATACATGCATAAAAATTTGCTTCAATTTAAATATATTCATATTTTCTTCAGAAGAATTGTTATAACTCATCATATTTCTCATAATCATAAAAGGTCATTTGTCCAATATTGGGATGTTTTGAATGCTTATAGTAATTAATTTGCGATACCAATGTTTGATTATCAATCCTAAAAACAACTAAATATTTTGCTCAATTCTCAGCAGTCCATTCATTTATGGCCTCCAATTTGGAAAATAATGGTTGAGCAAACCTAGTTATATTTCTCCTTTTAGCATCTTTTTACCCATCTGAAGACTGTTTATCATACTCTGATTGCTATTTTTAGACTATTTGAACATCCAACTTCTCTTTATGAACTGTAGTAAGATTCTCATTTCTGGAATCTTTTTTTTTTCCCTGAAGTCTTTTCTTATAATCTACAGAACAGCTTTCTTTTTGCACTCATTATCTGAGGATAAAAATAGTTTCCCCTTTAAATTTATAATTCAATCAAATGCTAATCATCCCTTTCAACACTCACTGAATTGATTGCTGCATATTCTAATCCAGGGGTGACCAACCCGTGGCCCGGGGAACACATGTGACCCGCCTTGAATAATTTTACGGCCTGCGAGATTCATTACAATTTTACAAAATACGATTATTTTGTGCAATATTTTGTTTTTAGTGTAGTGTTCTGTTACAAATATATCCCATAACTATTTCTATTTTATTATGTTCTTTTTGTTTTTATGCATGCTTATAAGTGGGCAGTATTGCATTGGAGCAACTATTCCCCCCCACCTGCTGCATCACTCTTGATTTCTGTAACTTTGTCATGCTGCTTATTGCTAGAGCTAGGCATATTTGAATCTATGTTTGGATACCTGAAAAATAATGAAAACAATAATAATAATTCATTCTGTTTTAAATTTTCCCTCCAATAAATGTTAGGAATGAGTCCAAATCAAATATAAAGATATATATTCTTATATGTGCAGCCCGCGGGACCATGATGTTTTTCTGAAGTGGCTCGCAAAGACATTTGGGATGGCTACCTTTGTTCTAATCAGTCGCATCCATTAGTTATGTGGATAATTTACCTATATGTTATCTTGATTGTCTTTTTGGCAGTGTGTGGCACTCATTTGACTGACAACCTTACCTAGGGCTTATTTTCATATGGAGGATGTAGTGCTGTTTAATTGCCTGCTTTGTCACATTTTAGAGAATTAGCTTACTCTTAAAAAATTTGGTACTTGCATATTAGCCTGCTAAGCAATAAATCGATGAAGATTTTGAAAATTTTGACCGTTTAAAATTATTAGATACTTGCCAATATTAAAATTTTAAAGTGGCCACAGTTAAATTTGTGCTTCACAGTTTGCACTGTGATATCATAACCACAAAAGAAAATATAAAAGGTTCTTATGTTTCATTTGAAAGGAGAAAAATTAGTCTGATTTTGGTGGAAAAAGTTGCGACTCGTGTTTGCAAATTTGGCTGAGGTGACATTAATACGCAAGTATTGATTACTGTATTTGAACATGCAGGGGATCACTTTTTCATAATTGGTTAATGAATATTGTGTTTTGTGTGCAGTGAGGCTTTTTGATTCAATGAAAGTAGTCGACAGGTTGATTCACAAGCACAATGTATTTGTATAGGTAAATATTACTGTATGTTTAATTGTATATTTCTGATTGAATTTAATAACCACCAAAGAATTGTTTAAGCTTCCCTTTAAATCAAGCAATTTTTTTTTTTAATCAATCCGTCAATGTGTTGTAGTAATATATACATTATCAGGAATCCAAGAATTTAAATAGAATTAAATTATTAAAAATTTTGTAAGGCTGCCATGTTTATCTCATGAATTGTTTCCTTGTCATTTGACTTTCTTGACATACTTTAGTCAGTCGATTCTCCCCTTTAAAAAATTTGCATAAGATAGTTAACCTGGCAAAAATTACATGCTGAGGTCACTAGTATAGTAACTTTTCAATGGAAGCATATCTACCTTTTAACTCCTTTTCTAGGGATAAACGACTTATCTTTATAATTTTTTCAACTGTAATTTTGTGAATTAAATGTGAATTATTTGATTTGTTATTTTAGATTTTTTCTCCAATATGGCAAGTGTGACAATAAATGCCACCACCACAACCAAAGTGTCGCCTAACATTCGCTTTGATCCTACATATGCCAAAACCATTCCTGGAGTTTTGAAAATAGCTCAAGCAGTATGTATATTTGTGCTGTATTTATAATATTTAGTTCTTTTAATATCAATATGTTTGCACATGTTTTTCATAATTGAGTAAGTTACATCAAGGAAAATAAATGTTTTTACATTTATTTAATTTCTTTTCTTTTCAGTTTACTGAATATATTCTGATTATTTTCCTATGTGTGTATTGGTGTGTTTATTTCATGATTAATTTTGATCCAAGGAAAATACAATTTAATTAAAAAATCAAATAACTTACAATAGCTTTACATAAATCTCAAATACTTCATTCTGTTATGAATAATTAATGCATGAAAAAATATAAGTGCATACAAATTGTTTAGCTCAAAAGTACCAGCAGGGTTGGGTTTTTATAAATTTGTTTTTAAAAATTACATTCACACATTTTTGTGGAGGCTTTTATATGAATCAAAATTTGTAATCTTCCTATGTTCAAAATCATTGTGAAATGTGGTTGTTTTGATTCAGAAACATAAATTTTTCAAAAATAATATTGATTTTCATTAATAATAAACTGACACTAATTTAAGTTTTTCCTATAAGCTGTTACACTAAAAGCATGCAGATCCCCCCCCTTCCTCTTCAGATTGCTTGTATGGAAGCCTGTTGTGTTTAGAGAATAGGGGATGTTTCTATAGTTCAGTAAAAAGTGGTTTATTCTTAGATAAAAATGAAAACATTTAGAAGGACTGTTTTAAAATCCTCCCCTCATAGCACACAGACAGGTAAACCTGTAAGTCCGTCATAAATGAGCACTATGTACTATTTATGTAAATGTTGTATTTATATCAATTTATAAATTAGGTTTTTTTAATATCTTGTATTGTTGTCAGCAAATGTTATTTTCCTTATGTTATAAAAATTGAAACTTTCATCTAATGGTTTACTCGATTGTTTGTCGATCTAAATAATCCAAATGTATTTATTTTTTGTGAGTGCTCCTATTCTTCCTCACAATACAATTCTCTTACTAGGTTGTCAGCTTGATTGGTTTTATCTGCGTCCAGATGGTAAATAATCAGTACATGGCTGGTTCTGCTAGTGGATGGTACATATTTGTTGCCATGACAGCATTTTGGGTGACATTAGTTGTTCTCATTTTGTATTTATTTCACATCATTGAAAAGCTACACTGGATTCCATGGTTACTTGGAGTAAGTTATTAATGCTTGTTTCGTCCTTAATTTTGTAATTCAAAGATTTGATCATAAATATCCTGGTTTTGAAAATGTTTTACATAAAATGAATCTGTTAAAAGTTTTGTAGGAACTCATTTTTCATCTAGAGAACTTTTGATTATATACTTGAGTAAAAGTATGTTTTCCGAATAAAAATTATCAATTATATTTGTTTGATATTACTTAATTTTATTGGAGTGGAACTTGAGTAAAACTGCTTTGCTTGTTTAATATGATAGAGAATTTGTCTGTTTACTCGATGCAGATTTGAACAATCAAAGAAAAATCATTGGATTAAACTTTACTTAAACCTTCAAAAATAAAATATATCAAACTTTTTTATTTTTTAAAAATATATAAATTCTTTTTGTAATTGACTTTAAATATTTCCAGCTTTTAATAATTTTCAATGTGTTTAAAAATAATCATTTAATATATCCCTAATAGTGTTAGATTTTACCTTTATTTTATAATTTGATATATTCTGTATGATGTTTCAAATAAAGGACATTAAGTACAAAGTCTCTATTTAAATGTTTGTTGCCTTTATTTTGTAATGAAATTCTAAACTATTTCTAGATATTACAAATCATTTTGAAAACTATGCTGCTGATCTTTTTGATTGCATATAATTTGAAATTTCCTCCAATGAATTATTCTGAAATATCATTAAGTGAATTACATACTTCTTAAAGTAATACTTGAGTGCTTTGTATATTTTTATCCAAATGCTTATTTGTATTAGCATCTAAACTGAAAAACATTTTGCAATCATAAAAATTTAGCAGTTTTTGAAGTTAAGTTTTCCATTTAAAAATTCTTTGTATTTTGATACTCTTTCTAGTGCATTCTCTATAGTTGATGTGTAGACTTAAAAATTAATACAGTGTGTATATGTATATACATACATGTGTGCTAGAACATTAATTGTAATTATTTTTTCTCTGTCTGTTAAATGTTTGTAAAAGCAAATATTTTCTTAATTGGATATTCTTTTATAAGGTGTTAGTTTCTTAAGTAACCAATTTAAATGGTTTTTAATGCAATATACAGTTTTTCATTTCAGATTTACTTATTTTTAAATCAAGTTTATCCTTTTAATTCTGGAAACGAGTGAAAATCAAAAATGCATTTTATGTTGAAAGTTAAAAATTATAGTTGTATGATTTAATTATTCATCAAACCATAAGTGTTAAATCATTTACTAGGTGCATTTTTTTTCTCCAAGTTGCATGGTATTTAAACAAAAATCCTGTTCCATCAGAAATTGTAAAAATTGTTTTTATATTAAATTATTTTCAAAAAATTTTTAAACTATTTTTTCTAAGCTACATTTTAATTCTAAATGTCATCGTCTATTGAAGTAAACTCATAGCTTTATTAGTTTGCATTGTTAATGAACAATTGCATTTTAGGAACTGGGATTTTCTGCTCTGTGGGCTGTCTTTTTCTTCATTGCATCTTGTGTAGTGGTTTCAAGATCTGGTGAAGATGCTGCATGGGGTGCTGCTGCTGTAAGTAAATGTACATTGAAAAGGATTTTAACCCTTCATAAAGGGGCGGTCTTACTCTCCTTTACTTTTGACAATCTTATTGATTGTCAAAAATAAAGGAGAGTAAGACCGTCCCTTTATGAAGGGTTAAAATCCTTCTTAACACATTGACTGCCATATGCCAGTATGTGATGTTTGACTGATAATTAATATGATGGTATAGAAGGAATTGTTCCCAGAAACTAACTTGCTTTTTGACAAATATGATTGAGAAATGGTGATAAAAAAATGTTACTTACTGATTGCAGAGTATTATGAAACTCCTTCCTCCCAGAATATTTATTACATGTCACCTGATATAAGCACTGGAATGGAATCATTTTCTTGAAGTGACAAAATGTACTGGTGCATAATACATAAAAAGAATCAAAATTCTAAAAATAAGTAACACAATGTATTTTTATTTTAAGCTATTACAAATTTTTCTTACAAGTTATGATATTATTATAAGCTATATATTTTTCTGAATGTTATTTGTGTGCAATATTCACATAATCTAATACCTATTGTGTGGAAGTGTTGTTGCCTGTTAAATTTGTCAAGTCTCAAATTGGCAGAATGTGAAAAATTTGAGAGTAGGTTATTAGCTCAGTTGTCCTTGTCATTCGATCATGTTGCAAAACTACAAAGGTTATTTTTTATTAGTCCTTATGTAGCTTAGAAATGTAACATTTGAAAGCATAAACAATTGTACAATTTAAGCTATGAAGCTTGTTAGATGATTCTACGAAATTACTATACTGTTTTTGTTGCATCACTTTGGTGTTATGTTGATGTTTTGTGTGTCTGTGTCAGAATGGAGTTTTTGTGAGGCTGTTTTAATTCTGTTAAAAGGATACAATATGCAAAATCACTGTGCCATTCCACTCCATATGAAACTGTCATATGAAATTATATATCAATGAATGAGTAGAGTATATTATCCTTTCCTGTTTTGTTTGATTAAAATTCTTTTAAACTGCTACATGGTTATTAACCCATTCAGGACCAAGTGATTTTTCCTGTTATGCCTAACTTCGTTTAAAAAATTCATATAAAATCACTACTGTAATAAAATACGTGGAAATTTTGTTTATATTCATTCCAAATTCAGACCACACTGGTGTGATCACAGCCTCTTAACGGGGTAAAATGAAGTACCACATATGATACTATGTTCCCTTCTGTGATCACAAAAATGTGATCATGGTCCTGAATGGGTTAAGATTCTTCATAAACTTTGTTGACTGAGGTAGTATCTTTGTTTTTCCACAGAGAAGAGTAACTATTTTTTTCTTTCATAATATAAATATTCTCGTCATTGTAGGTTCTTTGTTTTCAACTGAGATTTCCTTATACAGCCACACAAAACAAACATAACATTTAAAAATAACTAACACTAAACATTAACTTTAGTTTCCCACCATTTTTGTTTCCTTACTAACAATCATAAGCCTCCTTTCATGCCTCCTCCATTTTGTCAAGTTCCTATATAGTTTTTGACATCAGGCAAACCTACAATATGTTTGTAACTTGTTTCTTCCTTTTGCCAGATTGGACTGTAGTTTTAAAAATCAATTCCAGCATATACTTTCATTTTTAGAAAGTTCTTCCATAGATATTGGTTCATTACTCCCAAATTATGTTTCCAATCACAGTGAAATCATACTACTGATATTTCCTCTTGTATGGTGTGTTCGTCTTCCAAAACATCACAGAGGAATGTACTCTTTGTTACTGCCATAACTAAAATCTCTAGAGTACTTGACTGATTGTTCATCCAACACAGTGCTCCGCAACCTTTTTATAGCCGTGGACCGGTCAACGTTTGATAATTTTACCGCGGCCCGCTGAGGGTGGGACACGATGATTGTTTATATTTTAGATTGTTTTGATTTAACAATTTTAATTTTGTTACATTTATATATATATATAAATATACCTTCAGTATAAAATATAGTTACACCAAAAATGAATAAAAATGATTTAACGTGGAATATAAAGTGATTTCCGTGGAAAGTTGCGCAAATCCGAGAGAAATGCACCACTTTAAATAAAATGGCAATAGTTTAATTTTCTTTAGGCTGCCCGGCACCATTTGATCCACGGCCCGGTACCGGTCCGCGGACCGGGGGTTGCTGATCACTGATCCAACAAATTTGTAATTTCATCATTCATTGGGGGCATTTATATTGCAATTTTCTGTTTCAATGTAGAGGTTCTATAGAACTATAATCTGTACAGCTCGTCTTAAGATTTTTTTTTCATTAAGTAATAGAGCAATAAATTCAAAACTACATACATTAATGGTACCTTCTAACCTTCATTGTGTGATACAAAAATGTAATACTGACTGAACTGAAGAGTAAACATTGAGATGTAGCTTTCCCCACCCCCAGTGCAATTGGCTGTCCTGTGATAACACTCTCTCAAAATCAGTTGTTAATGTATTGTGCATTTATTATATAGCAAACATCCTTAATTTTCCTCGTATAATTTTGTTTTCTTTAAATAAAAATTGTTTATTAAATAATTTTAGTAACCAATTTCCTAAAATTGATTTTTATTCTCATAAATTTGATCATAATAGAATATATGGTGCAGATCTGTGCTAATATGTTCAGTTACTGTTTAAATATTTGTCTTATAAATTTATTGTTTATTGATCCTTATATCTCTCATCCTAATTTTTATCTGTTTGAATGTACAGTATGTAAAAAAAATTCCATAAATTGTACTTTTTAAATATCAAAAAATTAATCTTTGGATTATTTTAAAACCTTAAAAATTATCAAATGTTAAAAAATTATTTGTTGTAGCTTTGTCTAACAGATCAGTAAAATGTTTGTTCCCTTCTGTACTGTTGATGTGGAAATGTAAAAGTATTTTAATAAAGCATAATACTGAAGTGTATGGATACTAGAGTAACATACAGATCACTCTATAATATACTTACCTCGTCTCAATTCAGTGTTACAACAGCCCATGAGGGCCAAGGCCTGCTGTGCCCATCTCAGTATTCATGACCTTGGGTGCTGAGCAGATATTCCGGCCAGTGACGCGAAATTCCCCAGTGTTTAGACCTCAAACAAGCTTGGTACTCATTTATCGACCCACTGAAGATATAAAAGGCATCGACCTTGCTCAGCTCGGAGGAATCTCTTGCCTAACCAACTTAATATGGTTGAGAATGAAAGTATGTTGTCTAAGAAAGAAATCTCAACTTAATTACCTTGATGATTGTGAATCTAAACAAATATAAATTATACTGTTTACCTTCCACATTTACAATTTGTCAATAATATTATTTATATATATATATATTTAGTGTAAATATGATTACAGTTCTTTGTATAGCTTTATTATCAATCCTATTGCAAAAAATAATTTTGATTTTGCAATTGACTTTTTCAGTTCTTTGGTTTTGTTGCTATGGGTCTATATGGCTATGAAGCTTTCACAAAATTTAAGTTATGGAGGGCTGGTGCCATTGCTCAAGGAGAGCGGACTACCACAACTAATACTGCAACAACACCGACTGGTCCAAGTTACCCTACATATTAAAAGTATGTGTGCCCATTGTTGTATTTCTTAGTTTACAAAAACATTGTAAATGGTTGTATTGTTTTTTTGCTTTTTTACTTAGATTTTCATTGTATGATCTGTAAAATCCTATTGTTCAAATTATTTTCACTGCTCTCTCTGTTTAGTTTTATTTAATTTTCAATTTTTACGTTGAAGTGTTTTATTCTCTTCAGTTACTTTTTTTATTTATATTAAATTTTTGCTATCCATCATGGATTTTAGATTTTTTTTGCAATTTTTTATAAATAAAATAATCTTTAGAAAAGTAGAAAACACAGTTTGAGAGAGAGAAAGTAAAAAAACAGCCTTATCATCAATAAAGTCAATAAGAAATGTTCATTACAGAAAGGCAATAAAAATACATGAACTAGTTATAATAAATAAATATATATATATATTACACTGTGTGTGTGAACCAACATATAATTTCTTATTAACTGCTGTGTTATGCTTTGGAAGTAAAGGAGAAAGAGGTACAATATACACACACAACTCGGATATTATCTTACCGCAAATGAGAATTATGAGATCAGTTGTGCCAATTCACATAACTAATACTAAATTTTTAATTAAATTTTCTAATTGAAAATTTCATTTTTTTATTTTTTAATATGTCAGTTTTCTTTTTTTAATGAAAATTTATTTGTTCTTTATCTACTTTTGATTTGAATTTATTTCAGCATTATTAAACAAATTTATTGAAATTCTAGAAACAATTTATTTAGATACCTTGAGATTTTGAAGTATATATGAATAAATTGTTGTGGCTGTAGTGTTTATATATAAATATTCTTAAAAAATTCATATGAATGTACTATGTGTTTAATTTTTGAATGAATTGAAAGTTACAATCCCTTACCACTTTTTATGCTTACTTAGTTATTAAATAACCAAATATATATATATTTTTTAAGCTACCAAGATGACTATTGTCTTAGCTATGAATTAACTGGCCAGTTCTTCAACTAATCACTTTATAATTTTTTTTACACCTGTTTTCACCAATAATGAATATAATTTTAATAGTATGTTATTATTTAATAGTATACATAATTTCTGTATTAATATTTTATTTGATTCAAGAATTTTTTTATAACATAACACCTTTGTATGAAAAAACTGTTTTTTACAAAACTTTGCATAAAACAATTTAAATATATTGATTCAAAGCTTTAAAATGATTACCAGCTCTTTTTTAGTTGCTAACCTAATTGTCTAAATGTGGTTTTCTTTCTTTTCTTTTTTAAATTTATTTTTTTTTATTTCTTTTATATTTTGTACAAATTAAAATACTATTTTGGAGAATAACACCAAGCTATTTTTAATAACACTATGGCATACTACTTTTTTCAAAACTTTTAAGAGAACCACAGAGTCAAAATGATTCTCCCTCTTTAAATAGAATGTTTTTGTTCTTACATTTAACATCTAAATGTGACACTTTTCTTCCAGAAGAGCTTTTATCCTTCCTTGGATCAAACTTTTTCTTTGGCTGTAACCATTAAGTACACATCTGTAATTGTGGGATCTTCATTTTATTTTTCTTGTGTTTACTGTTATCTCTGGTTTTTGTTAAATGAATTTTATTTATGATTTATTGTAAGACTGTAAATGTTGACTTACATTTATAATGTTAGATGTAGTTGATTATATTTTGTTACTTATTGTTCTAACAATGAATGTGTACAAACCTGTCCGTGTGTTTGCCTATAGTGCCAGTAAATAGCTTGTGTACGTTTTGCTTTTGTTTGAGTTTGCTTTGAACGTATGTTATAGTTTGCCAAACAATAAGATCAGATGAACGGTCTCTTGCGATTTTTGAAATTTCCATCATGAAATAAATTTAATGCATATTTGCAAATTAGCCATTAGTATTGATTAATCTTGATTATTTTTAACACTCAGAGATAAAAATATTGATAATTTTATATTGATATTTTTATTTTGCATTTCTATAAAAGCATGATGACAAACTGTTTAGTGGTTGCATTTATTAATATATATAAATGAAAAGTCTTAAGATCTGTTATAACGTTACAACAAAGTATTTTAAAAAAAAGAATATTAAATGGCCTCAAAAATTAAGTGACAAACTTTCTGTTAGTGTGTATTTTTATATGTGCATATATTGAAATCTTTAGATTTAATAATGTAAATATAATAAAGGATTACAATGAAGTATCTTTGATTCAAAAATGATATTTATAAATTTTATATAAAACTACTGATGTTAATAGTTTTCAAAATTGGTATTTTATGAAATCTTATAAAATTTGTCTAGGGCTGAGATTATAAAAAATTGTTGTATTGAGGAATTGTTTGGAAGAGAAAAATTATTGGATTTTAAATGTTATTCAAGTTAAAATATTCTTTTAAAGTTTAAATTTTTAATGTGTTGTGGTGTCAATATGAAGTTTGATGTAAATTTACAGTAAATTACCTACCACTTATATAAGGGATTATATATGGATTTACATATCCCAATATTTAAAATCATATGAGAAAAATATTTCTAGTTATATTTGTATTTTTTTCTACATACATTTCTTCAAAGAACAAAGTTTCTATAAGATTTTTGAATAATTTATCTGTTATATAAAACATCACAAAAAGTTTTTGTTTTTGTTAGTATATATG
>BMAV01015175.1:164775-195727 GCA_019973955.1 Trichonephila inaurata madagascariensis
GGAACGATTTGTTGGGAAAAGTTAAAGTTTGCCTCAGAAAAATGGGTTTTATTTTAAAATAAAACTTATTTTGCAGTTTTTGTTTCTTAACTTATCGATTGGGGTCAGTTGTCTTGATTTATTTTAAAGTTAGGTTACAAAAAAGTGTGTGTGATGCGAAATAAAATCGAACAAAATCAAATTTTAAAAACTTGTGAGGAAAGAGGGTTTCCGTTCTTTTTTTTCATCACGCTTTCATCAAACATGTGTATATAGTACCTTCCCTGGTTCGAGGTTTTTAATAGAAAAAAAAATATGACAAACAGTTTTGATATTGCTTTGGATGTGAACAAAATATTTACAACCAATACAATGAAATATACAGAAAAAAATAAATTTTAATTTTTCAAACAACATATCCATTGAATTGTATTATGAGCTTTATGCTACATCAGTGCCGAATTAAATTCATTTCGGGCCCTGGGTGTAGAAGATGTACAAGCCCCCTTGGCACTGGCGGATCGAAATTTATAACCAGAAAATTCGGTTAAGTCCCACTGGCGTAGCTATATAGTTTCGCTGAATCAAGATTCCTTCCGGGTGCTTTTTTCTTTTTCTATATAAGAACTCTGTTAGTGGGACTGTAGATACACATTTCTGGGCCCCTGTAGCTTGGGGGCCCCATATCATGGATACGGCGGTAGCTACGCCCCTGTTAATCCGGGCACGCCCACTCCAGGCGACAAATAGATTAACCGGCATTGCGTTATATGTTATGACACTCCAGGCGACAAATAGATTAACCGGCATTGCGTTATATGTTATGAAACTGAGATCATATGTTCCATCGAACAAAAAAATATGAGTGAGTGAATATTAACGTTCAACTTCAGGAGGGCTTTGGGGGACAGGCCTAATAATTTTGAACCATGTTTAAGCGGCGACGAGGACCACACCCGCTCCTAACTTCCACACCAATAGGAGAACGTTTAAACCTCGACAGATTTAAAGTGCATCACTCCCCTACACGGCGGGTCTTCCGCAGTACTAAGCTCGAACTCATGACACGAATCCATTACCTTAACCACTAGGCTACCGTGGTCTCCACTCTTTGTCTTAATGACAGCCTTGGGCCGGTTTCACTTGAGGCAACTTTGAACCAGTCAACTCATTTTCTTTCACCACATCTCTAGTGCGAAAAGGGAGGAGATTTCCTTTCACACATGGACACAAAGTAGACTGAAAAGGGAATGACGTACTCATCGGTACAATGATTGAGTCCGAAGAAGAAGAAAAAACTTTCTTCATTTTCAATACACAAGTAGCCCTATGTGTGAAGAGCGTAGATTCCTCAATATCCTTTTAGTTGAATCTACTAGTGAGGAGAATATGGTTTTCGAGTGCCTGTTAAAACTAATTTAGGGCCATGGACGCAAAAGATCTACAAGCCTTCTCGGCATTGGCGGATCGAAATTTATAATCAGAAAATCTGTTTAAGTCCAGCTTATCTGGGCCCCTGGGCGCCCGCCCTAAGCGCTCAAGGGATAAACCGGAACTGCTCTGGAGGGAGGACCAATTAATTGACTTCGTATGAAAGAACCCCAGCGCTTTCTATTCAAAACTAGCTCCAAAGTTTACTTCTAAAAAAGGGTTCTTAATTTTCTTTGGCAGGCTATCATTATGATTTAATATTACATCTGTAACAAGTTTAGCCCATTCTCCATAATTAATTGGCTCTTAAATGAAGACAAATCAAGTAGGTATTCGAATTTTCTTTTCACACCACCTTCCAACATGTCCTAAATTTTTTCAACGATTTTGAAATCTATGGAGTTTGCGGGTTATGGGAGAAGCGAAACATATTAATCTCATACTCATCAAACCAATTTTGCACCGTTTTAAATTGCTGAATAGTACAGCTACCATTTTAAAACTTTGATCCAGAATTAGATTTCTATCCATTAAAAGTAATGGAATATATTAACATCTCGTTTTTTAACAATGTGTGAAATTATTCACTGTTTTTACACGATTACACACATCCGCTAATAGTCCAGTTACAACTCTTGAAGTAGACCCCCAAAACGGCGCAGCTTTTTAGACACATTCAGGTCTGAATGCTGCACCAATTTTCCTTATGATTCTGGAATGACTATTATTAGGAAATAAACAAAATCTGGATTCATCAGACTGTATCACCCTCCTCCATAGCTCATTAACGATGCTCTTTTGCCCATTTTAGGCGAATTCATTTGAATGGTTGCTAATATGAAACCTATTGGAATCCTAAATTAATAGATAGATATTGCTATATTTCATAATATTGCTGTTAGGGAAAATCTCTCTGCTTCTTCCATCTCTAATTATGATTGTATTCTGTCTCCATTTTTTCTTCCTCATCCTTCAGAGAGGAATGATATCAATATTATTCAACTTTGTGACAAAAGCGCAAATGATTTCCCTGTTATTTGCTGTACTGATGGCAGTAAAATTGATGGAAGAGTTGGTTCCGCTTTTGTTGTGTATAGGAGTGGTGTTGAATCCGAGCACTTTCAATTTCGAATTCGTGATGAATGCACAGTTTTTGTAGCTGAACTTTTATGTTTAAACTTCACCATTAAATGGATCACTGAACAAAATAGTGTCATCTCAGAATATCTCATCTGTACTGACTCTCTTTCCTCTTTGGATTCTCTATAAAGTGTATTTTTCTTCATCTAACAACGTAATCGTCGAGATCCAAAAACAACTTAAAAACGTAAAAGATAAAAACATCTCAATAGATTTTGCTTTTGTTCACAGACACACGGATGTTCTTGGGAACGAGCGAGCCGATTGGCTTGCAAAGGCTGCAACCAAGCGCAAAATCGACATTGCCGTTAATATTCCCAAATCATTTTACAAGAAGATCACGAAAGAAAGAATAGTGAAGTCTTGGAACCAAGAATATCTCATTTCTAATAATGGGAGCTTAACAAAGAAATTTTTTCCAACCATTAATAAGAGACTGTCATGCCATCGTTTTTGTACTAATTACAATATAACCTAATTTCTAACTGGTAAATTTAAAAGCTACTTGAACAAATTTTAATTTAGTTCCTTCATCTTCCTGTGACTGTAAAATTAGTGGCGAGGAAAATTTAGAACATTTAATCCTTCTGTGTTCCAAGTATGTCAGGGAGAGAAAGAATATAGGACTGGCTTTTAAAAGATTGAATATAAATTGGCCTCCAAATTTTCACCTATTTCTTTCTACCAGAAGTGCTTTTAAAAATTTTCTGTAAATTTGTTGTAAATATTTGTAATTCTTCTTAACCTCAAAATTTTTTTTTCTTTTGTCCTTTATGATGTGTGATTAATATTTACTTCTGTGAGCCCCGTGTGATACTTTGTGGTGCACGGGGATTTTATACTCTCTTTTTCAATAAAACAAATAATAATAAATTAATAGATAAAACAAAAATGCGAACGAGAGGAAAAAAGAACCGAATTACATCTTCGTGTGGTGGTCATAATCCCGAGCTCTAGCTCCGGGGTTATTGAAGACCTACCGTGTAGAATGGTGGATGTACGTTTAATTTGTCGAGGTTTGAAGTCCTCAATTTTGTCGGGCTGCGGTAGCCCAGTGGTCAAGGTATCGGATCATGGCAGGCATGTCATAAGTTCGAGCCCAGTACCACTTAAGACCCGCCGTGTAGGGCAGCGATGCTCGTTAAATCTGTCCAGAGCTGAAACGTCCTCCCATTGGTGTGGTGTGGTAGTTAGGTGAGGGGGGTGACAGCTCAGGTGTCGTCCACATCACTTGACCATGGTTCAAAATTACGTGGTCTGTTGCCAAAAGCCCTCGTGTAGCTGAACAGTGTGACGTTAATATTCACTCACCTCACTTTTGTATAGTTTTGAAATTTGCAGTAGCGTAACGAAGAATATATTAGCCCCCCCCCCCTTCAAGGTCGGGTTTGGGGCCCCAAGCCGGATCCTACAAAGAATATGTTCTTGGTCTCAGTCTGGCCTTGGGCCTCGTAGAATCCTGCCCCCCTCCATGCGGGGGTTGTGAGGGTGTATATTACGCCACTGGAAATTTGTATGGGGGAGGGGTTGTCAACTCAGGTGTCCTTGTTACCTGACCGTGGTTCAAAATTATGAGGTCCATTGCTTCAGAGAATGACGTAAAATCAAATCAAATGGAAAAAACTTGCAGCTTCTAAAGATTTTTTCGTTAACCTCTCTAGAAATGTTTGAACTATCTCCTTTCAAATGTCACTCCAAAATAGAATTTAATTTTTATTTTCTTTAGAGAAATATTTCCTGAGAAAGTTCTTAAGCATTTTATCTGCATGGCTTCACAGCTTGCAGTACAAAAGAGTAAAATTCTTCCTCTTTATCAAAATTCAATGGGTTTGCACAACCGAAGACCCTATCTTATCTGCCCCCTCAGAGCACAAGCAGTTCGAACGAAATACTCATTTCTGTTCAAGTATAAACGGGTCTGTGCTTCTTTCAAGGAAATGTCGGGAAACTTCTCTTGAATTGGTAATACATTTTATGTTTTCTTATATATTTCATACATAACTCTTATTTTAAATGCTTTTTTCAGTTGTGTGTAAGCGTGTTACTTATTATTTTAACTAGTATATACCCATTTAAAAAACTCACAAAAAATTATAACAACGTCTAAAAATGTGCTTTAAATCGTTATTATTAATCGTTTTGAGATCATACGGAAATTTTATATTTAGAAATGTTCATTTGTGTGTTTTTACTCGATTCCAGAATTTAATTAGTACCCATGTTAAGAAAAAAATACAAATTTCTGAAAGTATTTAAAGTATCTGAATACGTTCGGAACCGTGATTTTGAAAAAGCGTTTAAATGAGCCAGCCCTTTTCTATATCTAGTGTCAGTTGACTTAGAATGTACATGTATAATTGTTTTACGAATATTATTAGGAGGAAAAATTATTTATACATTTTGGCTTATTTATTTTCTTACTTTCAAAACATTCTCTTTTTATGAAAAATGCTTCAATAAAAGAAATATTTTGCCTATATATAGCTAAGACTTCTGTACAGAGATTGAACTAAAACTTTTTCAAAAATTCAATTACATTCAGAGTTATGATCCATTGATATAATAACGGATATTTTTAGTTAAAATTTTTCCACTTTAATATAAGAAAATATGAATAAATCCACATCTAAATTATATATGATTTAAAATTTTTAGTTCAACCCCGGTGTGTAGTCCAAGCTATATATGGGCAAAATATTATTATAAAATGGTTTCTCATAAAAAAAAGAATATTTTAAAAATATATCATTTTCTCTTCACTTTTAACCCGAAACTATTTTTCACAAATTTTGTATCGTAATGATATGTTTAAAACAATTTTATATGTGTATTCTAATTCAAGTGAAGCTGAATATATAAAAACATTATCCATTTATACACTTATTCAAAATCATTGTTCCGGACGTAGTCTCAGCCACCTTAAAGCATTTATTCTAATAAGTTATTTCAAAAATAATTCGCACAAAAACTATCTTTTATTAAAGAAAGAAATCGAATTTGCGCGAAAATTAACAAATGATGTATACTTCTTTCTAAAAAGGCAACAGGAAATATATAATATACTTTAAAAAAATACATAACATCATTTTTGAAGTTTAAAATATAGCTGAATTACTGTCGCGTATTCGTTTTTTACTGCGCAGCTATACTGCACTGACATCTGTTCAATCTTTTGACGTATTATAGGGAGACAATCGTTTAATTCTTAAGGTAGACAGTTTGTAATACTCAGAATCAATTTTCTATTGGTCCCATACAGTTATTCGAATAATTCTCATTAATATACTCACGTGTTACACAGCTTATTTTGAAAAAGATAAATCTGTTCTGGTTCAATTCTGATGACATGTTCTTATCGAGGAATAACATTATTCTGTCATCTGAATAAATGAGGATTAGCTTTCCATTTATTTTGACTTTATCTACATACTTTTTTCAGGGTTTTTAAGCAAAATGCGACGACTTAATGTGTTAAGGACAATTGTAAAATATTGAGAAAGATATTGTTCTTAGAAAATTTTAAAATATAGGCCGAGGAGAATTTTTTTTTTTAAAAAAAATATCTTTTTCGGAAGACAAATAATTATTTAACAAGAAACAGAACGTTCATAGAATTTAACAATAATTGCTAGAACATTTCAAAATAAAAAATATATAAAAATAAATATTGAAAAATATTCCAGAATGTTTTAATTATTTCAGTGTACATCTATATTAATGTACAGATATAAGATATGAATGTCATGTTTTGAATGTCATTGTTCAAAACCTTTGATTAAATATTTCCAAACAGCCTACACCTGCTTCAATTTAATTTGCATACAAAATTATAAGAGCTCTTCTATAAAGAATCTTAATTCCACGGTTGCACTATTTCTTCTAAACTATTTCTATTTTATAGTCATTTTGATTCTTTTTAAGGGAATATATGTTCTTTTTAAGATAATTCTAGAAAATATATTTCTCCCTTCACATATTACTGACTTATCAATCTTAATTGTTGACTTAAATAAACCAACAATTTAACCATATATGTAGTGAATTTAAAAAAAATTAGCAAACTTAAGTTGTTCTCAACCTTTATTATTTTTCAAATTTAACTAAACCTTAAAATGGAACAACAACCAAAACTTTGACAACTGAACTAATTGTATTGTCAAAATAAAACCATTGGGCTTAGAAGTTCTAAAAAAAAATTCATCTTTATCTCGATATTATTTAAAAATGCGTCCTCTTCTCCGTATTTTTTTTAATTGCATATTGAATTTAATTTCTATTCTGTTTAGTTTTGATTACTTAATTTATTAAAATGCTTATAAATTAAATGGATTTATTTATATAATTTGGTTGCTTTGATCACTTACTTCTTCAGTAAATAAATGTTTTGTAGATCATCTTATTCTATTTAAGTTTGTATAGAAATCTACGGGCTTTTTCAATTCCAACTATTAGCTCACTCTCTCCCTATATATATATATATATTCTTCAAATTTTCAATCGTTAATAAAATACTTTCTATTCATCCATTCAAGTTTAAATACATTTTTTTAAACTTGAACTTTTAACACTTGGTGTTAATATAGTTTTTAATTCATTAATTAAATTTTATTTTTTGATTTTAAATTTATTCTGCGTTATTTCTGTCGTAATTACAACTAGTTGCAACAGATGGCGCTAGTATGTTTTCTAACGAAGTAGAAATTGACTTTAAAAAAAATTGAAAATAACTTGTTATTAATAGTTTTAAAAATAATATTTCATAATGATGAAAAAATGTTCGTGTTTTGTAAATGAAAATCGTTGTGGCAAAGAAAATAATATTTTATCCCTGAAACTATCTTTTCCATCAACTGAACTCTTTCTTTATCCTTTATAGAAAAGTTTGTATCCCTTTCCAACTTATTTATTTTTACTCTTACATAATTACGTTTAAGTAAAAGTTTTAAAGCTAATTCTGCTTTAAATTTCAACTTCTAAACTTCAGAAAGGAAGAAAAGGAGCTTATTTTCTACCTTCAATCCCAATCGTAAATTCTTTTCAAAATGTAAAAGATTTTTTCGCTTCCAAAAAAAAAAAAGAGTATATTTTTAGGATTTTACAGGGAACATTTTTATACCGCTATTGTTTTTAACTCAATTTCAGTTGATTTCAGTTTGAAAAATTCTGTTCAATCATTTATTCAATAATAATTCTCAAAAATAAATTTTTCCTGAGATTTGTCAGAAGAAGCTGACTAAGAAATAGAATGATTAAAAAATACACTTAAAAATATTTGAAAAATATTTCTGGTGAAATAATATAATAGCGGTATTAAATAATAATAACGCTCAAAAACAAATTTCTGCTGAGATCTGTATGAAGTAGTTGACTAAAAAACAAAATAATTAAAAAATAAACTTAAAAACATATAAAAAAAATACCTTTTGTGAAAAAAAAATTAAAACTTCTTATAAATAGAGTAGTTTGTAAAACAATTTTGTTGCGGAAAGTTTGAACACCACTTGATTATCTTCCCTGCCGAAGAGATATTGTTGCCGGAAAGAGGGTTTGCAGGATAGGAGAGAAACTTCTGACACAATAATTCTGATTGGTACAGATAATCATAGCGACAAAAATTCCAGAAGTGTCTATAATGATTATTTGAAAAAATATCTTTGAAAGGACTGGGTAGTCTATATAAACACTATATAGTGGAGAATTTTTTAGTATTAGAATTTTTGAGCAGATGTACGTTTTGTTCGGATCATGCGGTATTGTGACTTAAGATTTGAATTGCTGTGTTCTGCGATTGAATGAATTTGTCTATTTTGGATTTATTTGTGGATTTTTGTGTCTTGATTGAATGCTTCATATTAAAAGAAAATTCTCAGAATTTACTTGAGAGTTCCGAAATGTACTCCGTGAAGAACATGCTGCACTAACCATTCGTATATAGTATATTGATACACACCATGTATGTTGTTTTCCCTGCAGTGATAAGCTCCTTGAGGAAAAATTGAGTTTTACAGGTGAAGTTCACTCCTCAACATGAAAGTGAGTAATAAGATCATGACAACCCTAGAAGATGTGACTAGGATTACTAGATTGTCGACAAATTTGGCGAAAACATTAAATCGCCAAAGAGGCATCAAAAAATTTCTGGGGTCGATCCTTCTAGAAATTTCCATGAGGCTGTATAAAGTTCGGTGGAATTCTGAAGTCAGCCAGTTCTGATCAGAGTTCAGTATTGTTACGTTGATCGGGGCTCGAGGATTTTGTGCAAGTCAATCACAAAGAACAAAACAGTTCTTTAAGAGCAATGAGAATTTATTGTCGAAAATCGAATCCTTGGAATACAGAATTCAGCAGCAATATTCGCTGAATAAATCTCACAGAAGGTCTTCACACCTTCAACAGCACTCAGACACAATTATCGGTGTCTAAAATACAGATAGATAACAGATTATTCACAAGCATTCGCTCATTCAAAAAAAAAAAGCCGAAGTAATCACTAATCGCTTTAACTGTCAAGGTAAGACTACTAATCTCTAGTCAAAGCAATACTAACTCATCGCTGATCAAAACAAGACTAACTAATCACTGATTGAAACAAGACTAACAAATCGCTAGTCAAAACTGGACTGACTTTCAGCAACCATCTCTCTATTTATAGACCTCGCGGATGATTCGGGAAAGATCCGCTTGCGTCATAGGTCTTGAAATTAATGTATTTCTCCACTAATTTCTAGAAGAATCCACAGGATCACGAACTCACCAAAAATGGTCATTAAATTGATCGCCAAAAATTATGCCTACTTGGCTCTATCACCAAGATTTCGTCAAGTTCCCATTGAATCGCCATTATAACATAAGGGACGGCGTTACTTGCGAATATTACAATTTTAACATAAATTAAATATAACATAGAGTAGTTTAAATGCTTTACACATCCAATTACAAGTTATTTACACTATTTTATACAAAATTCGTAACAGTATTATTGTTGACAGCGTTAAGAGAGATAAGCTTTGTCTGAGTTCCTGCTAGTCGAACTCTTCTAGAGAGCCGTTTCAGGAGTGTTGTTATTAACGAGAGCGTTATCCACTACTGTAATACCACTTCTTTGTGAGTATACATCGATTAATCTTCATGTAATCATTTGTTTGTCCTCATCCATTAATGAATTTGTGTTATTATTCTAATAACTGGAGTCGTCGGCTGCTTTTCCCAGAAGCAAATTTGCAACAATATTTTACTAAATATTAATTAACGTATGTTAATTTAAAAAGCAGATTTCCTCCGTATAAGTCTCTCTTTATTGTAATGAGAAAGTCAATACTTTTTTATTATTCTAGTAGAGTTTTTTTTTAAATTTAAATTTAATACTATGTCAATTAAAATTAATTCAAGGGATTAAAAAGTTCCTTTGATCTTCCCATTTTGTTTCTTTGTGAAAGCAAGTTAAGTTACCAAAAAAATTTCGGATGCTTTTAGCAGAAATTGCTACTCAATGTCATTTATCTTAAAAGTATAAAGCAAATCAATAACATGCTCTGCTATCTTTGTTCCCCCAAAATCAACAATATTGAAGAATAAATCGACAACTTAGTGATGATCTTGTTTGTGCATGCGTGACTAGCTTCATGTTTGATATCATGCCATGTAACTATGGCAATATGATTTTAATACACCGCAAATATTCGAATTAAAAAGAGGTTATTATGTTTAAGTCGATTGCGGCCAAGTACTCGGTGAAAACATCAACATCACCACTCGGTAAGATTGCTTTTTTTGTCAACGCTTGATGGAATAATCTTTAAAAAAAGTTATCTACGAAGTTTGCAAAGAGTTGTCTTAACTCTCTATCCAGAATATATATACATTAACATTTACCACAGCAGAATACCCTAGAATTTGATTCATGATAGTCCTATATATATATATATATATATAATTCATAAAATTTAATTAAATATTTATAATTATCAATTTATTTCATTAATTAAAGCTAATTATTAATTCCATAATTTATTTTTTACTGTTTTTTGTTCCCAAAATCGACAAAATCAAAAGAATACGTTTGGCGTCGTATTGAGGTAAAATAAAAGAATGTTGGACTTTCGACATTGGACCCGCCCCCCTATACCATCCATTCCCCGCCCACTTCGCTGGATATTTCGTCACGATGTACAGCTACAACGAAGCTCAATGGCTGAGTGGTAATGTATCGCTCTTCCACGCCACAGGACCGAGGTTCAAATCCAAGGCTGGGCATGGTAGACTCAGCCTTTCAACCCTTTAGTGGGTCATTAAATGAGTACCAAGTTTGCTTGGGAACTGAACACTGGGGGTTTCGCGTCAGGCTGACTACTTGACCGAAACATCTGCACATGCATCCCAGTGCCTAGGGTCACGTATACCGAGATAGGTACAATTGACCTTCATCTTCATGAGCTGTTGCGCCACTGAGTTCAGTTCAATACAACTATAAAATAGTGCTTTAAGAGTTTTGTTGCGATCCAAGTCCTGGCATTAAGCTTCCAATTGTATGGAAAAAAACATTCTTACAGCCCTCGATTTAAAAAACAGGACTTGAACTGCTAAAATGGAAGTATATTTCACGCGCCCACGAATCCCCTGCCCCCAGAGTGGATTTTGACAAAACTCGTTCTTAGCGGATTTTCACTCAACGAAAGATACATTGTAAGGATCACCCCCCGCGACGTCCTTGGTGTGGGAGAGTTGGAAAGAAGATTACCCATGTTCAAAATAACATCAATTTATTCACAGTAATGAACAGCAAAACAAATTATATTAACCAAGTTAAGAGATGCACCCAAATACTAAATATGGAAAGCAATTGCGAGGTAGATGAGATACGAGAAGACTTTAAATAATCGGATCATTTAAGTCTAGACAATACCTTCTAATTCTTAGTGACCTAATCTAGTTTCATTCTTAATTGACAAATCTTCAATCTTAATATTAAATAATAAGCTACAAAGTACTCACACCGCTCTTCACGTTTAATCAATCACTGCTATCCATTAGCAGTCTAACCTCTCTCTCTCTAACTTGAAAGTTTAATCTATATATACAAGTCTTAATTTACGTATACTCGCATCTTCTTCGGGAGAAGGCTTATAATAGAATTATTTTTAAAGAACCAATATTCTCCAAGAGGATTAGTTGAAGGAACGTGGATAGACCCGTTACAGCATGCTTACCCAAGTTTGTAGGTCTTAAAATTCAAAAAAGGAAATTTTTTTTTCATCTATGACGCCTCCGCAACTCCTTGAGAGTCGATTTTCGAAAAAAAAAAAAACCTTTTTAGCGAATCTCTACTCAACAAAAGAAACATGCTTGGTAAATTTCAAGTGTGTCGTGGTCTAGTAATTTAAAAATGGATTTTTTAAAATTAATAACGCTCCCATTACCACTCGCCTTTTCCGCTGGTGAGTCAATTTCAACGGAAGGAGTTTGAATGATAGACTGTTAAGAAATTTTTTCGCATTATCAGATGGGTACAATGATTGAAAGTAGTATTTAATTCGAGGAGGGGGGAGTTTTTAATTTAAAACGATGTAATAAGAAACAAACGAGCCGTGGTTAGTTAAGAATTGTATTACGTAACTTAAAAATGGAGATTAATATCTTCTGTTAGGATTTAACCCTTAAACCAAATCCTATAAAATTTCGAACTGAAGGACAATTAATAATATTATTAAATCTAGTGCTTCGAAGTTTACAGATTTGGTATTTTAGGAAAAACTTTATCAACAGAAAAATGAATTAGAGGAGTACCAGGTGTGATTTTGTAAGGCGGTTCAGAGAAATGATTATACATCTGGGCAAATTTGATTCACGAAAATTAGTTTTGTCCACAGATAAATGTTCCGTTGTCAATTCCATCAGTAAAATGAAAATTGCTATTCCGTTAACTCGGGGAGAGATTGCCAATTTCATGATTGCTCTGTTTTATATATATATCATTGAATCTCATATATAAACAAGTCATATTTCATAAAAAGTCTTGAAGCTATTCCATATATAAAAATTATTGGAGATTAATAACTGTAATACTTCATTATTTTGTAATATTTTAAACTACCAGTGGCGCACACAAGGGGGGTCCCCGGGGCTGGGACACCCCCCCCCCCCCAAAAAAAAGACCCTTTTTTCGATTGATTATAATCCTGTGTTTATAGTAAGTAAATTTAATTAAGAGTATCGGTTTTTAATAATTAATTTTATTAATTAATGCTAATTATTTATTCAATAATTAATTTTTTACTGTTTTTTTTGTTTCCGAAAATCGGCAAAATCAAAAGAATATGATGGGCGGCATGATACGAGAATGGTGGACTTTCGACTCTGGACAATTCCTGTGTGCGCCTTTAAACCACCTTTTGGTTTCTTCAATTTTTATATGATGTTGATATTTTTAAGTCAAGCACCATTTGTCAATACTTCAGTTAAACTATCCAGCTGATTTTCTAGGTTATAATAGCCAAGCCGTCATTATCAGGTTACAGCTCAGTGGCATAACTTACACCCCTGATAGCCCCGCATTGCGGGGTGGATAGGATTCTAGGGGGCCCAAAGCCTATGTTTTGTTATGGTTTTGGAATAAATGTATGACCCGGCTTGGGGCCAAAGACCTGATTTTGCAGTGGGGACCTAATATTCTACGTTACGCTACTGTTACAACTGAAGTACTATTTATATCAAAGAATAATATGAGATAATTTCGAAGTAAAATGCAATTTTTTTAACACGCTTTTATAAGCTTCACTTGTATGTAACGGAATCTTTGAACCAATTTTTACCCACTTTAAAAGGTCAGATTAATTCGAAATTTTGCTCACTTGTCCAGAACCGATGACAATACAATAATTTAATGATTTTGTTCCTTTGTACTGATCAGGATCATCAGGACTAATGTGATTCCCCATTTTCAAATCCCATTCCTCATCTGGTGACTAATTCCGGATCCCATCTCCAGATTTGGCGACTAATTCTAGATTTGGCGACTAAAAGATTATGTTACGATTAAGTTCGATAAACTATAAAAGGGTGTTTTTTAGTTTTTTAAACTAATTTATTTCACCTTAATTACTTCGGCAATCCTTCAGAAGACAACACGAGAATACCAGAATGAGCTTCGAAAAAGTATCGTTTCGACTCTTCGCAAACGTCCTTCAATGACCTCCAGGTATTCCCAAAAGCAAATCACCAGAAACGAAACCAAGCACAATTTCCTCACTCCCCCTCACGGCAGATTACCCTTTGGAGAAAGAGAACGCAAAACTGTTTACAGGCACAAAAAAAAAAAGAGAAAAAGAAAAAACACCGAAGAGTTACTAGTTCACCGGAAAAACAAAACAAAAAACATGTTTCCAACAAGGGGGGTGGAGAAGAAAGGGTGGTCGGACCATTCGGTAAACACTAGAGGTGTTAATAATGGAAGACCTCTTCAGGCGATCTTTATGGTCTGGCAGACGGAAGAGTAGCGGTAGGCAAGGCCTGTCTTCTATCCATCACAAGAGGAGGCTATTTTGGGGGGATGCTCTGCCTCAGTTATTTCCGGTTGTGGGCCACTAAAAACACTTAGGGCCTTATGACGCGCTGTGGTGATCAGGGAATTAATCCACCAATGCAATTCTTCTTACTGTGGGAGTGTATTTTTAGGGGGGTTATGACAAAGAGGCTCGTCTTGTTCGACATTCTTCTTTAGATGGTTCGGGAGGATGGAGAGGGAATATTTATCAAGTGGTGCATGTTTTAGGGTTAATGATGTTTCTACACACAGCGGATCTTTGCTTTTTTTTTTCTTCTTTGGTGATTTTTCAACGAAACGTTTCTACCGTGACGTTAAACGGGTTATGGATGACATCATTTTTTTTCCCTGGAACATATTTTTCTTTTCCTCAGTGAGATTGTATGTGGTAGAAGGACTTCCATGGGATTTTTATGATTCGTATTCAATTGTTGGTTTCAATCGAAAAAAAGGATGAAGATTAAATCAACCTTTTTTTCCCTAAGATGCTGGATGCTGAATGGCCTGCAATGTTTATTAGGGTAGATCGAACATTTTTTTTTTTTTTTTATTTTTTTTTTTCAGAATTTCGAAACTTACCAATGCGGAAAAGACGTTATCTGGAATACGATGAAGGGAAAAATAAAATTAAAAATTAGTTTTTTCATGTAAATTACTGCCACAAGGGGAACGAAGTTTAGCTATTTGAGCTTATCTTACGGTAAATTGTCAAATTTTTTTTTAAAAAAAAATGGTATTGTAATACTTTTTAACATTCATTGGGTAGATAGTTACCAGGAAAAAAAACACATCAGGTACATTTTTAACATTAATTTTTTTTAAAAAAAAAAACCTACTGTCGAAACCGCAGAGCACAATAAAGCGGTCTGATCTTGGATCGGACTCATTCGATGGTGTGTTGAGAGACAGCTGGAGTTAAGAAATGTTACATTGTACATTGTTTTACTCAGTACTCATTTATCAAAATTGTTTCCATACCATAAAACAGGGATGGCCAACCCGTGGCTCGGGGGGTTGCCTGTGGCCCATCTTGAATAATTTTGCGGCCCACGAGATTCATTACAACTTTAGAAAATATTACTATTTTGTACAATAATTTTGTTTTTGAATCCCATAACTGTTTTTATTTTATCACGTTGTTTCTGTTACTGCGAATCTTTTTTTTTTTTTTTTCGAAATTGAAATTTATTAAATATAACTCGGGCTCAAACTTAACGGACGAAAACCTGCAGCATCAATTACAATGCGCTAATACGCGCATTGAGATCGACTTGCAAAAACTAAGTGAAAGAGTTGAAAAACAAATATCTCACTAATTAAATAAATTAAACATTATTTAATCATTGCATTATTATCATTATATTATCTATGTTTGCATGCATGAAAAAATGAGAACAGTAATAATATATCAATCTGTTTTAAATTTTCCCTCCAATAAATGTTTATAATGGGTCCAAACCTAATATAAAAATATATATTTTTATATGCGCCCGCGGGATTATAATGTTTTTCCGAAGTTTTCCGTGAGGTCACTTGAGTTGGCCACCCCTGCCATAGAACATCTTTTCCCCAAAGGTAGGTTACGTTTACTATTCCTCGTGCCCCCCCCCCTTCATATAACCGCGATCCATCCTCTTGTTTATATTTGTTAGCTAGACAATAAAGCACCTTCTTAATTGGCCTACGTTTCAACCCCTCTTTTCAAGTAGCGCAGCAGAATGTCAACCTTTATTGTTCAATGTTCAAAATACTTCAACTAGTTGATTAATAGACGTAAGGTCTTTTGTATATCATTTATTTGGAATGGAATTGTAGCTAAAGACATAAATCGTTATTCCGAACAAACATAATAAGGACAATATCTGAAATTCTAATTCATTCTAAATTTTCACATCCCGTGAGGAATTTGTTCTATTTAATCAGCTATATACCCTAAGTTTTCTCTTAGGAGGGAAGATCTTTAGTGAATGAGTGAGTGTTTAATGAACATCTCGCACTCTAAAGCTGCACGAAGTCTATTGGAAATGAACCTCCTAATTTTGAACCACGGTCAAGTGGAGAGGACGATACCAGAGCTGTGACCCCCCTCCCTTCCCAACTTCCCCACCACTCCAACGTGAGGACTGAACCACTACAGATTTAACATCCATTACCCCTGTACACAACCTCCGTACTCGACAAACGCCGGCTACGAGTTCGTGACCAGGACCACTAGTCTACAGCGTCCATTGGATCTTTCGTGTACCCGAACTCCGAAAGACATCGAAATTCGAGATCTTAGTAACCGAACTACAATTATCCAAAACATTTTCGAGAACGCAGTGCATATAGTTATTTTTACTCATTAAAAAAAGAAGAATTTGAAATATTGATATTTATATTCTTATAGTTTTCATCAACGCCAGTTCGAAGTTACCTTCTATTCTCAAATTTTAATCTTATCTCATTTTTTGTGATAGATGAAATGAATGGTTTATTCCATTGCGTTCGAAATTCTTCAATCGAGCATGTGTCATTTTCTGCCAGAAAAGAAGTTTTAGAGAAAAAGAACACACAATCCATTACCACATTTTCTAGCGTACAGCGAACATTAACCATGTTGGTCAATCGAATAACTATTATCAAATAAAACAGTATTAGCGTGCCTAATTTACTTATTTTTTAACAAAACAAATGATCAAAGATTTCGGTGCAAATTTAAAACCAAAATAAAAATAATAAATTCTTCGGAAATTAAATTTTTGTAAAGAAATTTAAATACATAATAGGTTATGAGAGAGAAATTTTTCACAAAAGGATAATCAGAATTTTTATCTATTTTTAGTCATTAAAAAATAATAACTTTATCACGAAATTTACGCCTAATTAGTTCAGTTTCTTGAAAATATTTGGGTACAAAGTTTCCCAGTTTATTTCGGTATCTGCATTGTCTGCTTACACACTATCCCATGAGAGACAGTTTTCTAGGTTTAAAAATTTTTTTAAGCGGAGAGCGACAAGAGATATATTTAAATATTCTAAAACGAACACGTATAGAGGGAGTATCTTTTCAAAATCACTCAATTTTTATTCATTTGACAGGGGATAAATATTCCTTACAAAAATTTAACTATTACGTAAATTATCTTATAATGCATTCCTTTTGATTTCTATACATCATGCATTTATTTTTGAATTGTTTCAAAATCTTATATTCTATAAACTCTTAATCTCATTTTAATTTTTTTCTTTATTTAATAAGGAAGGATAAATTCGTGCTTTATTTTTAAAGTCCCCTTTTTTAAATTTTTAAGCAAACTTATAAGATATAAAAAAAAGCTGATGCCAAAATATAAAGTAATAGTGAATTAATCTTTTTATTTTACTTCGCTTCTGAAATATGAAAATTGGTTTCAAATCAACATTGATAAATGTTAAGAAAAGAATAAATTATTACTTTTTTACATAATTAATTTTTTATTCATTTTGACAGAAGATAACAAATGAATTTATTATTATTCGATTAATAATTCTTTTTGATTTTATAAAGTAAATTAATTCGGAATTATCAGTTCATGTGTAAGTCAAAATCTAAATTTTTGCTTACACATTTTCTTATATCAAAAATAAAAAAAAAACATTTTTTAAAATATTTTTTATTTATTCTAAATGAAATATAAAAATTGATTAGAATTCTAAACGCAGACGTGTGAGATGCGATATTTCTGTTTGAAAAATTCTTTTGTGTTTATTTATTTATTCTAAATGGAATATAAAAAGTTATCAGAGAATTCCAAAAACTGGCGTAAGTGATACAAAATTTCTGTTTGAATAATTCTTCATTTGTGTTTATTTTATAAAAAGTAATTAGAATTCTAAAAAAATAACATGAGTTACACACAAAAAAAATTCTGTTTGAAAATTCTTCATTTTTGTTTATTCATTTGTTCTAAATGGAATATAAGAAGAAATTATAAATCTAAAACCTGACATGCCTGATAACAAAATCTCTGTTTGAAAATTCTTCGTTTTTGTTTATTTACTTGTTCTAAACAGTAAAGTAATTAGAATTCCAAAAACTGATTTATGTAAAAATTTCTGTTTGAAGGAATTTTCCTTTGTGTTTATTTATTTGTTCTAAGGGGAATATAAAAAATAATTAGAGTTCTAAAAATGACATGTGTAATAAAATACTTCTGTTTGAAAAATTCTTTCTTTGTGTTTGTTTGTTCTAAATGTAATATAAAATGTATTTAGAACTCTAAAAACTGACGTTTATGTAAAACTTCTGTTTGAAGAATTTTTCTTTTATGTTTATTTGTTTGCTCTAAATAGAGTACAAAAAGAAATTCGAATTCTAAAAAGTGACTTCTGTGATGCAATATTCCTGTACGTGGTATATCTTAAGTCGAAGTGATTTCCTTAATTTGCGTTACAATGTTTCCGATGATTATCAATTCTAAGAATATAATTTGATGGCTGAAAATACGTATTTGACTCGCGTAAAATTAGTAAAGTGCTTTTTCTGGCGCGGAGACTATTTCCGATGTTTTTGAGTGAAAAGACCCGAAAAAGAAGACAAGGAGGTGACGTCATCAACAACCCATTTAACAACATAGCAGGTTGGAGGGGAAAAAATGTATTTTGACATTTTAACCCACTTTAAAATATTTACGTTTGCGTAAGTTATGTTACGTTCATTCTAAATAAAGTTCCCTTCGGTAGACAATCTAATTAAAGTTTTGACATTTCACTTTTCAAAAGTTTTGTTTTTCTACTAATGAATGCTTTGACTTTTTTAAGAGCTGAAATTATCAAGAAAGAAGCATTAATCATCGCTTTTTCTAATCGTTTTCTAGTAAAGTTATAAGTATTAGTTTCAGCAAAGTTATAAGTGCCTTAATATAGCGCGTTCAAAACAATTTAAAGTAGACTCAAAGTAGATTATAGTATGGACTTTAATTGCCCACATTCGTAGAATTATTAAATATTTTCATCTACTACATTCGATGATTGATTTTCTATTAACGTTGTATTCAGAAGCAATACAAGGGCTATTGGCAACGGTAAGTATTTTATCTAGTATAAGCAACATTCGAGAACCACATTTAAGTTCGCAACCCTCTAGAAATTTTTACATGACGCCAACAGGAGAACTTTGAGCTTTGACAGATTTAACTTCCGTCATTGAAAGTTTAGCTATCCAAAATGTCGAGTGAATGAGTGTTTATTAATGTCGAAAGGCAACACGAGGGCTACTGGCGACGGACCTCGTAATTTTGAACCGTGGTGAAATGACGAGGACGACACCTGAGCTGGTACACTTCTTTCACAACCACCCCAACATGAGTACTTTGAGGCTCTACAGATTTAACGTCCATTAGCCAATCTACACGGTGGATCTTCAGACGCATCAGTGATCTTCAGAGATGCGTCAGAGATCTTCAGTGGCATCCAAACTTGAACTCGTGATTCGAAAACGCCGGTCACGATAAACATGACCATGACCACTAGGTTTCCTCGGCCAATACAAAATGTCGAATTCTAATTGTAAGAAAATTAGTTATCTTCCGCCTAATTAATGCACATAAAAAACTGCAATATGTATGTGTGTTTTAATACTGACTTTTAGATATTATACATATACAACCTCTGATAATAAAGTTCGGTGAATAGTCCTGTAACATTAACGAAAATGAAATATTAATGAAAGTTACCTTACCACCTCCTATAACTATGCACCGCTGAGATTTGTTATACATGTCCTGGAAATTTTACAAGAAGTCTTCTTTTGGAAGGCAGTTCAAAAGCCTCCTCACGTTTCGTTGGATATCAAGAATATCGTCAAATTATTTTCTTTTCAAAGCGAATATGAGACGTGGGAACAGGAAGAGGTCTGGAAAATTTGAGATCTGAAGAGTATAGTGGATGTTTAATTTTCACCACCCCTTTTTTGTCAAGAACTGTTAGACGATATTGACTGTGTGAGGGCGAGCATTGTCGTGAACCAAAAACCATGAACCTTGGTGTGCGTACTGGGGCCATACCCTGCATAGACGTTTCATGAAATGAATCAACATTTCAATGTACCTAGCAGCATTCATCGTCTTTCCTTCAGGTAGAAATTCCTTGTGGATAATGCCTTGACTATCAAAAAAAGCATCGTTTTGTTGCGTGATTTTTCTGCTCTAAACTTTTTCCGATGAGATGATGCAAGAGGACACTATTCCATGCTTTGCCGTTTCATTTCAGTGTTTGTGGACAGTGCTTGATCTTCACAAACATGTACCAGCATCGCATAAGTTTCTTTCGGTGTCTTGCCAAGCTTAAAACAAAACTTTAAATTGATCTTTTGTTCGTTAATTTTCCTGTTCTCAGTCAATAACCAGCGCACTAAACAACACTTTGTAAAACAAGTTTTACACGGAACACAAACAACGCTCAACTGAACAACGGTGGGGGCAAATGGCCAACACCTATGCCGCAGCGTTTTGTTTTCGGCCAAAGTTACCTGATCGGCCGTTTTGACTTCATTCAACGAACTTTATTTGCCAGAGGTTTTATACGCAAAAATGTTTTTAACATTAGAAACTGAATTATCTGGTGTACCTTGAGGAATTCATAAATTTTTAAACTTAAATAATTTCTATGCTAAATAATGCAACTCTATGCAGCTCTTTGATTTACTTCTTTGAAAAACAAGATGTGGTTGCGGCAGCCTAAAAGTTATGATCACAATCTCATGACCGGTGTGTTGTGAGTTCTAGCTCTAATGCCACCGAAATTTCACCGTGTAGGGGGGCTGATGCGTGTTAAATCTGCAGTGGATCAAAATCTTCCAGTTTGCGTTGTGTTGTAGAGTTCGAAGAGAGCGATGGCAGTTCATGTGTCGTCCTCATCACTTGATGATGATTCAAAATTACGATGTCCGTCGCCAATAGCCTTCATGTTGATTTGAAGAATGACGTTATTTAACCCTATGAAGGCTTAGAATAGTGTAAATAATTTTTTTTATGTGTGTAATAAGTTAATCTTACTCTCTGTTGTCTTTATTTTATACTAAAATTGTAATATTCATAAGCAACGCCATCCTTTACATTAAAATGGCGATACAATGAAAACTTGGCGAAATGCAACTTGGCCAAGTTGGTATCCTTTTTGAAAACCATTTTGGCTACTTGGTGACCATGTTTGCGACTATTTTTGGTGAGTTGGCGACCCTATGGAAGCTTCTGGAAAACTACTGGAGAAATATAATGTGTGACGTAAGCAGATTTTTCGAGAAAATTCCGTGCGGACTATATACAGAGCGAAACTGAGTCAGTATCGTTTGGACCGTTGAAGTGTCAACTAGCGATTAGTTGATATGATAGAGCTAATGCTTGCGAATACATCATGTATTTATATTTCTAGACACTGTTAGTTGTGTCTGAGTGCTGCAGAAGGTGTAAAGACCTTCTGGGATTTATTTTGCAAATTTTACTGTTGTATCCTGCATTTCTAAGGGTTGTGTTTTTCGTCATTAAATTTTCGTCGTTCCTGAAGAACTGTCTTGATCTTTGAGACCGATAGCATAAAATCCTCGAGCCCCGATGTACAAAACAGTATAAACATTTCCACATTCAATTTCCCTAAACACAAAATAATTACATGTTAAAGTTAAGGTTTTACCTACAGCGGTCAAAATAAGTATTCGACATGCCATGATTTATGCGAATACTGACTTTAAACACCTTAATATGCAACAACAACAAAACCATGTTTCGTTATTTTTGTTACACATAACAGTTCAGTTTCTAATGTAGAAGACAAATTTGTGTTTACAAAAACAAACGTTCGCAAAAAAATCACTATTATGATTTTCAAAAGCAGTTTGGAAAGCAATATAAATATTCGACATAGGAAACTTGATAAACTTTCATACCGAGAAGCAAAAATGCCGTTAAGTGTGGTTGAAAATTTTTGTAATTTAAAGCATTTGGACTATTCCTGAAGGCATATTTAGAAGGTTTTATTTAAACAATGACCAAGTTGGGCCGAAAATAAGTAGAATTATCAGTGGAAATTAAAAATGTAATAATAATGCACTTTAAAAATGGGTTATCTGAAAACAAAATTTCGGCAATTTTAAATAGGCCAAGAACAAGTGTGCACTATATAATTAAAAAGCATAAAGCGCAAAAATTGGTTGATTACAAGCCAAGATCTGGTCGACCAAACAATTTTCCGAAGCATGGGGGCAATGGCTTGTACTTCAAATTGAAAAGGACCCCCAAAACCAATGTATTAAATTTGTCAAAAGTTATCAAGGATTGTTTGGATATAGTTGTTACGCCCCAAACTGTAAGAAATTGCCTGCATAATAATGGATTTAAGGCTAGAACTGCTCGAAAGAATCCATATAGTTCCAAAAGGAACCGAGTGCAAAGACTGGAATTTCCTAGAAAATATGCAAACAAACCAATAGAATTCTGGCACAATGTAATTTTTAGAGACGTGAGCGAATTTAATCTTTTGGGGTGCGATGGCAAGATTACAGTACACAGAAAACTCAATGCTGAGTTGGAAGAACGAAATATGGTCTCCAAAGTAAAACATGGAGGAGGAGGAGGTATAATGGCTTGGGGGTGTATGGCTGCTTTAGGAATAGGAAATCTTGTTGTAATTAACTGCATAATGGGCCATCTGTATTACATACAGATTTTAAAAGAAAATTTGGGTGCCAGTGCTGAAAAACTGGGAATCAAGGAGGACTACCAGTTTTACTAAGACAATGACCCAAAACACTCCACTCACAATACAAGACTTTGGGTGCTATACAACTGCCCAAAAGTTATAAAAACACTCGCCCAAAGTCCAGACCTCAACCCAGTTGAGCATCCGTGGAGCATATTGGAAAAAAGATTAACGGAGCGCTATTTTTCCAACAAACGTCAAATGGAGATCCTTAGACAGGAATGAGCAAAAGTTGACCAAGAGGTGACAGAAAATTTGGTTAAATCGATGCCACAGCGTTTAAAAGAAGTCACCCGTCGGAGTGGAAGAGCACACAACTAGATATTAGTTTTATATTATTTGAATTATTTTCAGTTATTTTTATGTTTTGTCGAATACTTTTTTGTTTGTTTGTTTAACAGCCTTTGAATGAAATAATGGTCATTTTGTTAATTTATTACATTTTAATGTATTGCAAAACATGCTGCATTTAATACTTAATGATTTTTGGTTTAAAATCAATAAAACTTATTCTGCTTTTGTATACAGTTTTTATTTATTAATTCAATATATGCAGAAATCTTCGCATGTCGAATACTTTTTTTGACCGCTGTATGGGAAATAAATTAAAATACATTACTGGACGATGGATAAAAACATAAAAAACTCTGTTCAATGCATCATTCAAAAAAGTTAATTAAAAATAAACTATTTAAAATTAATAACACTTTTAATAAAAAAAAAGTTTTAACAAAATATACATCTTTGTTAAAAGTGTTTTGTTAAAACAAACACTACGCATTTTTGGATTTAAACTCCTTTCATAAATTTCTAATAAACTGGAAAAGAGGAAAAGTTGAAAACATTTTGTAAATAGAAAAGATCTGCACTTTTGGAACTAATGACTGCTAAAAATAGCAAGAAAATATAAATGGAACATTGCATTTTGTGCAAAAAAAATATTCGTATTCCTTTTAAAAATAACCCTATTGATGACTCTGAGCACAATTTATTTTCAGAAAATAATGAGGAAATCGAAGCAATATAGAATGACAGGTAAACACCTAATTAAAATGAGCGTTGGAGTAATCATGAAACAGTTATATTGACGAAATGGGAAATCCAGTGACGTACAAGGCACAAAAAGAAACATGCGTTAGCAATCAATAATTTCCACGTAAAAGCAGGGTAACATTCTATGAATTATTGTAGTTCGTCAATCACTTGAAAGAGTAAGAACTGAGAATGATATTCTTGCTCAGAAAATGAAATTTTAAGATACTATAAAAAAAACGAAATCATTTTAATTATTTTTCACAAGCTTGCCTTAGAGATCTTTTTGAGAATTAATACTGATAAAAATTTAAACCTTTTTTTAATTCTTTAAGAATTTTTTCCCCTTATTTTTACAGTTTGAACTTTAGTAATAATTTCGTCAAAAAGAATTTTTTTTCGTTTATCGGAAGTTTAAAATTATCGCTTTTGAACCAAATATTTTTAGGCGAAATATGAGTTTGTATTTAACAGTGATTTATTTATTCCACGTTTTACTATGTGAAAATGAATACAATTCTATGCTAATTAATTGTTGTAATAATTATATACGATTCTTTTCTGATGATCTACAAGTATGACAGTAGTTGAATTTGACAGGTCATTTTATAGTGAAACAGAGCAACTTACTCAAAAAAAAAAAACGAGTTCGTAAATTAAGTAAGTTTTATATAGAACATATTAGAATATGTGGACTAATAAATGATGTAGAGTGAGTTTTTTTTATGTAATATCGTAATGAGCGCCATGTTGCTTACTGTCGAACCAATGTCTGCAACAAGTTCGTTTCCATTGGCATTCAGCTAAACAGATTCGATGGCGATTAACTACTTAATAATGTTATTAGTATTTTTCTTTCATACTATTGTATTTTCAACCATGTTTTTTAACGATTCTATTTTTATGTTCTTGTTAAAGAGAACTTTTTCGATTTACTTAAAAAAAAATGTGATATATTCTTCTAGTTTTACGATCATAAAGCTTTGCTTAAATTTGATTTGACAACTATTTTGTATGTATTACTACTTTTTAAGATTCAGTGCTATTTTTTACTTTTATTTAAACAAAGAAACCACTACTACTGTTTGTTATTTTACGACATAGATTCCTTATTTCATTTTTTTCTTTGTACTTATATTTATCTGGAATGTTCCATTCCGGAATACATTCCACTAAATTCAATTTCTGTATTCTAAACCATTCTGGAAACGAAATTCGTTTCTGTTTTTCGTAACGGATAAAATTTTATTTACTTTTAAAGAAACGATCAATGACCGATTCTTTCGGAATGTCCGAGAATAGATTTCCGATTTCTTCATAATTCTTTACAAAGATTAATCCTTCGTATCAAAAGCATAAAATTGTCAAAATAAGCTTAATACTTTTATTATTTCTTACATTATATATGGTTTTCTATTTTGAATGCAAAAAAAAAAGGTATCGAATATTTTTCTTTCCGGATTTCTTTAAAATAATTCTGAAGCCATTGAACTTTTTTTTTTATTGTTTCATTGTTTATTTTCGGTATATATGTGATTTTATAATTGTTTTCATTTTTATTTAAACGTATTAAAATATTTCAAAGAGACTATTATTCATTTAAGTAAATTATTACTACATCAAACTTTATAGTTTAACCATTATACTGTACATAAATTTCAATCCTTATTTACAAACACAAAACAAATTGTAAAAATCGTGTACAAGACTTAAAACTTAATGCAGCTTTGTCCCAATTATTCAAAACAGCTTACAGACTTCATTATTTAAAAATTCAATCTTAGAACCTCCACAAAATTTTTACTAAAATGAGGGCTGCTTATTATATTGGTTTCTCACTTGCCTACTATTGTAGTGAGTTTTGCGGAAGCAAGACAAAAATTTTACGACAATGATTGAAAAGTTAGAGCCTTTTTCAATTTCTACTATTAGCTCACACTCTCTATATATTTATTTATTTATCTTGGTGGAATTTTCAATCGTTAATAAAACACATTTTAAAGCACTCAATTGAGCTGAAATTTTTTTGAGCATTTTTTTTGGTGACTTAGTGACCCTTTTAGTGACTTGTGCCAAAACTTGAAAAGGTTTTTTTCTCACGTTTTAAAGCACTCAGTTGAACTCAAATTTTATAGACACGATTGTTTTGGATGTCAATACGATACTTTAATGATAATGAATAAAAATTAATTACCACTTAATGTTGTGATTCTGTCCTATGTTTATACATATTTATATTAATTGAACTTTTTAATAAAAAGTAGCTAAAATAAAATTTTCTTAGTTAAGCTAAGTAGGAACTGACTTAGTTTTTTTTTTATATATATATTACTTGTTTTCGAGAAGATTAACTATTTTAACCTCAATGTAAACTTATCCTTCAAATGTGTGACGAAAACTCTTTTTCTGATACCAATGTAAAATTTCCGGGGAAGATTACTAAGAACTTAAAATAATTAATTGAATATTTTCTGATATTTCACAAGGGTCCCTCTGAAATTTTTAAGATACTCCTAGGATTTTAAAGTTATACTTACAGAGTGTTCAAAATAGTCTCCTCCAGCATCAATGCAATTTTGTAGACGAATTTTCCACATATTAAATGCCTCAAACCCTTCATTTCTTGGAATTAATGAAAAATATGCATTTATAGCCACATCAATCTCTTCTTTTGAATGAAAACGACGTCCTCGTAAGTTCTTTTTTAGATTAAAAAATAACAAAAAGCCACACATAGCTAGTTTCGGAGAATAAGGTGGATGTTCTATCACTTGAATTTGTTTTGTTTTAGAATCTGGTTGTATTGAAGATGAATTATCATGATGAAGCATTAGTCCCCTAAGATTAACTTCTTGGAGAATTTCTGGAAGACATTTGTAATATACCCAGTCTCTAAGAGGGGACGCCGACAAACGTGGGAAAATTCCATTCGTTTCCCTAATTGCTGGGAATGCAAATGGGTGGTCAGAAATTCTGACCATTTTTTTTCCCATGCCAGTCCGAAAGTTAAAAGAGACACCGATACAAATGGTACTCATGGATCTGGGGCGACTGCGTGTCTACAGGACAGGACGCAGACTATGAGCCCAGACAGACTCCCGCTATAAGCTGCCGACGGACAAGAGATCAAAGGGGATAGGCAGTGAGTGATCGTGAGAAACGGGAGGTTTATAAAGCAAGAGCGAGGGAGCATGTAAAAACAGATTTTGACTAGAGAGAATCCGGTAAGAGGCCTCTCGTAGGGATAGACTTGTGAGTCAGCGATTCCTGGGAGTCCGCGAATTAAGGTGGACTTGGAACCAAGGAGATTTCGAATGAGCAAGCGCAAAGCGGATATAGAACCAGCGAGCTCACCCAAACTCGGTGTGGAATTACCGAGAGTGAACTGAGAACTGTAGACTCCTTTGACATATCCTATGTATAGGACATTTCTTTAAAAAATCACTTTATTTCATTATGTTTATACGAGCGATATAAGACATTGCAGCGAAAGAGACTCTAAATCTGTGGACCCTTTTGCTAATTAATTGTAATAGAATATATTTTGAGGATTTTCTTACTGTGAAATAAATAGTTTATCCCAGAGCTGTGTGAAGACGTTACACATTTAGTGGTATACCAGTTTGCTGTTATTGTCTTCTGTCCTTCCAACTTGATGTCTTTGACCAATCCCTTACTTCTAAAGAAAACGGCAGGCATTACTTTTTTCATTGCTCGTTGTCTTTTCATCATTGTTGGCGTGGAATCATCTTCAAAGACTCATACTTTGCTTTCTTGACGTGTTGGAACGTCAAAAAATGGTATGTACGTTTTATCACCCGTTACAATTTTAGAAATGATGCGGTGAGCACCATCATTTAGCAATTTAAGGGTTTCTTTATTGATTCTGACGCGCTCCTCTTTTTGGTGCTCAGTTAGATTATGGGGAACCCAACGGCAAACTACTTTTTTCATGTGTAATTCTTCATGAATAATTTTGTGCATGGCTACGGATCCAATATTAAATTCCTTCTGTATCATTTGGTAGATACAGCGATTATCATCCATTAACATTTTTCGTATGGTACATGCATTATCCGGGATTACTGTCGACTGCGGTCATCTTGTGTGTTCTTCATCCTGAAGAGAATTGCGACCTCTGCAAAATTCTTTAAACCATTTGAATACAATAACACGACACGGAGATTTATCACCAAATACTGATTGCAGCCGTTGAAAGCATTCCTCTTGATTTAATCCAGCTTTAAAATCATAGAAAATTATAGCACGATAATTTTCTCGCGTCGACTCCATTTTCTCTTATGTCTAAAATTTATTTTACGCTAAGCAAGAAGTAAGTCATTAAAAAGTCGTCTGCTGTGTTAAAATACTTTGTATTTTCAAATTAAACCGTTATTTTTTTTTTTTTTTTTTGTAATTTTTTGTCTGCGCATATCTCAAAAATTTCAGAGTTTCCCTCGTATAATGAGTGTGTTTTGACGTCTGAGCTAAATAAAGGTATCGTGACATTGATTAATTTAAATATTTAGTTTATTTACGTCACAGCTATTATTTACAGATTACACATTGAAATTATTAATATTAAAGAGATTATATTAGAGTTCAAATGATGTGGTTTGTGAGGGAGGAGTTTCTTTGGTGTCCGTTCTCAGCGAAGGTTTCAGGCCATCTCTTTTTTCTCTCTGCTCTCTCTAGCTTCGGGGATGACAGAGTCTGGTGTCTTTAGCTTCCAGTTACATCCGGCTAGTGGGTGGAAAGGAATCCCTCGTGGTGTCAAAGGTTGCCGGGGTTATTCAAGACAAGACCGTGCAATAATTTTAAAGTTGCAGGTTCCAATGCACGTGTGGTGATCCACAAAGAAGCCTATTCACAGCTGTGTGGTAGGAATCGTTACAGTGTTTGTTAATGTCGCACCACAAAGCAACACGAGGGTTTTTGACGACGCGGACCTTACAATTTTGAACCCCGGTCAAGTGACGAGGACGATGCCTGATTTGTCACCCCCTCACCTAACTACCACGCTACGCCAACAGGAGGACTTTAAGCCTAGAGGATTTACAAACATTTTTATTTAATGTATAAAATATGCTTATCTATAAATTAATGTGTAACAGCTTTAATTCTTTGAATAATTTAATTTGATTAATTAATTAATGTAGAAAGTCGTTCATACTTTATGGAAACGAATTTGATAGTTAATTTTTATCAATAAATACCGTATATTGGTGGCAATTTGTTTCTATCTGATAGTCATGATTCTTGACAATAGCTCTAGCTCGAATTTTTCATGAAAGTAAACTTTTTCTTAGTACTGTCATGCACATTTTATTCCATTACTCTTGAAAAGTTTTCCAATGTCCATTTATTGTTCTTGGATGTCGTTTTCCTAAGGCTCGTTTTAAAAACCAAAAACACAAAAGTCATTTGCAGAAGCATAGGGTGATTTTACACGTATTTCATCAAATGGTATACACTTTATTCCTGTTTCTGATTCTTTCTTTGCTGAATAAGCGGCGGTTGACTTAGACGTGTGACTAGAGGCTTTGTCCATATGAAGCTCAACTTTATCAATGTCCTTTCCATATAAAAAAAAAAGTTGAAATTGCTTCTTCAAAAATTGGTTTTCCTAATAGTAGAGTGAATTAGTTTTGGCTTTACTTGAGACTTCTTTGATTTTTAATTTGCCGTTGTAAGAAAATCCTGCAAGTATCATGAATCCCTTTGGAAACTTTACTGCACACTGACAAAGCCATTTTTTACAGTCACTCCCGTCAGTTGAGCAATAGAAAATGGATCTTCTTTTATTACAGTCATATATACCCATGCCTCATCTAGTGTTACCACAAATTTCCATTTTTCAGAAGCTAGGTGTTTTTAACATAATTTTCAACAATTTACTTTTCTTTCAGTGCAGAGAACTTTAGGTTTAAACATCTGTTTTAACTTTGAATCTTTATGAATGATTTTAATTACAGTGACGAGAGAAAGACATTCCTAGTTTTAATGCAACGAATCTTGGAGTCGGCAGCATTTCATTTAGAATCAGAGACTTCACTTTGTTAATAGTTGCTTGCGTTTGAGCAGTGTTAGGATAAAGTTTCGTGGTCATTTTTTCATTTTTACTTTCTGCTAGGCACACGTTTTCCCTTTCAAATTTAATTTATGACAAATACCTTTGAGTGAAATGTAATAATCGAGATTTTTACACCGCTTTTTTTAATTTGTTGATACGAATATTTCTCCTTGGAAAGCGTAATTACGTAATCTTCGATCCATAAACCATTTTCGGGAGAGTCATTTTTAAAATAAAACTTATATCTTACAATCCAATCAAAAGAAAACCTAAGTAGACGATTATTCTGAAGTTGGCAAAGTTTTATCCCAAAATGCAAACTTGAAAATGAATTACAAAATCGTTTCCATAAAGTGTGAACGACCTTCTGTAGTTTATCAATATCTCTTTATTAAGCGACAAGACGGATACTGGCGAAATTCTACGTCATTTTGAGCCCCAATCCAAAGACGAGGACAACACCTGAGTTGGCACATTATTTCTGTGATATCGATACAAATATAAAGTATCGCACAATTAACGTCTATGCTTAAAAAATATTATTTTAAAACTGAAATATGTTTTTTGTAATTCAATAAAAAGCATACATTTTTAAACTAAATGTGTTGTTATATAAATTGGAATATAAATATTCATAATAAGATTTAGAACATAATAGGATAACCAATAAATATCTGCACTGAGGCACTTTCCAAAAAACCTTAAAGATTGTTACTGTTCTAAAAATCTATTTTTATTTTAAATCATTTATTTTTAAAAATCCATTATATTTTATTTATTTCGTTTTTAATATCTTTTTCACGAACTTTTAATCTTTCATGTGAATAAATATCTGACAAACATCTGTCACACATACAAATTTGAGTATCAGTTATATGATTTGTTGCTGACCTAGACAAATGTCGATGTCCAACAGTGATGATTCCTTTTTTCCTATCCCTCTCGTAATATAAAATTTCACATGCTCTACTTTATTTTCTATAAATTTCAATAAAATTGATATTTAATGTGCTTACATTTTTATATCACATTAATTTTCTACC